>PVJN01004748.1:0-47364 GCA_004026805.1 Lasiurus borealis
TGCATATTTTTCTTAAGTTGGCCAAAATAGTTTTTTTTAATTACTTGTCACCAAGGAACACTGATACAATTGCTATTTCTATTATTGTCTTCTGATCTAAAATAAGGAGTCTGTTGCAATGTTTAGCTCTGCCAATTTGCCCTCTGATTCATTACAGAATATTTTGCATATTTATAATATGCACATTTCCTCTATTCTTGTCTGTATATAAGTAGGAGAAATCTACCCCAATATATGGTAATGTTAGCTACCTTTAACTTCTTGGGTTTCTAATGTCCTTTAGAGAAGTGATTCTTCAAATTAAACATATAAATTAATGTTTCTTCAAATATAAACATATAAATTAATGGTAAAGTTAAATAGTCTTTTTAATTAAATAATTATTCAGTGTAATATGTACAACCAAGAAGAAAAATGTGAAACAATTTTTAAAAAATTTTGACCAATATTTGTCTCACTTTAAGTGGAATGCACTTTTATCCACATTGAATGATTATTAGAAGAATAATGTTGATGTCTCCAGGGTGTCAGCAATTCTCACAATGGAGAAAATAAAATCCATTGGGAGTAATGAAAGACTAAATTAACTGAGCATAGAAGAATGTAATTCAGAGAGAATAAAGACAGGCACATGAGGTCAACCTCAGTTTAGGTTATAACTCAGTAGTTTAGCAGGCATCTCAAGTGTCAGAAGAAATAAAATTGATCATGAAAAGAATAAGAATTGACTGTTTTGTTTTAATGTTGTGTAACACTAGCCAAAAGCACAATATGTTTTGTACAACATGACTCTGAATATTTAATTTTTCTTTCTAAATTTGGCTCATATTTATACATTAGGATTCATAGAATATTGTTTACTATAACCTAGGTATACCAGTGAAGAGAATCAGTGGCTAGCATGATTTTAAATTGTATATATTTAAGAATCCACTTTGGAACATCTTGACTTATGTATATAAGTTATTTATTATTATACAAGAGACTCAATGCATAAAATTTGTGCATGGGTCCGAGACCAGTTTTGCTCAGTGGATAGAACATTGGCTTGCGGACTGAAAGGTTCCAGGTTCGATTCCGGTTGGGGGAATGTACCTTGCTTGTGGGCACGTCTCCACTGTGGGGCATATAGGAGTCGGCTGATCGATGTCTCTCTCTCATCGATGTTTGTGACTTTCTATCTCTCTCCCTTCCTCTCTGTAAAAAAATCAATAAAATATATTAATAAAATAAATTTGTGCATGGGATGGGGGAAGTTCCCTCAGCCCAGCCTGCACCCTCTCCAATCTGGGACATCCCTCACAATCTGGGACCACTGGCTCCTAACTGTTTACCTTCCTCCCTGCCTGATTGCCCCTAATTGCCCTCCTGCTGGCCTGGTTGCCCCCAACTGTCCCTCCCGCCCTGCTGGCCTGGTCATTCCATAAAGCCTACTGTTTAGTCATTTGGTCGTCCCTCACTAACCTCCCTGCTAACCTGGTTGCCTGGTGCAGCCCGCCTTTCAGTCATATAGTCATCTCTCACTAATACCTGTGCCAGCCTGGTTGCCCCACGCAGCCTGACAGCCTGCTATTTGTCATTACTATTACTGTGATGGTGTCCCAAACAATGTGCACATTCCTTTATTATTAGTATAAATATAGAACTAGAGGCCCAGTGCATGAAATTGTGCACTGGAGGGGGGGTCCCTCAGCCCAGCCTGCACCCTCTTGCAGTCCAGGAGCCCTGCCATCACCTGCCCCAGAGAGGGAGGTCCTGCTCACCCTTCACAACACTACCATCCAGGTAGCCTGTGCTTCCCTCTTTTGGACGATTGATCAGTGGGCTTCACAATTGATCATCACAAAGTGAGAGGCCACTGATTGGTGGACTGCAGCAGGTGGGTGGGCCTACCTCTGCAGGGTGATGGTGGTGCCCTCCAACTAATTGCATCGTACCCATTTTGGCTAGCCTGATGCCACTGCATGTCATAATGTGGTCATCCTGACTGTGGTTCTGCTGATTGGCCATTCAGTCTATTTGCATATTATGCTTTTGTTATTAGAAATCATGTAAGGACAGAGTTTCGATCTAAAAGACAAAGCCCTGAATTCTTGTGTAGATTAGTTCACCTCTTTGACTCTTCTTTGTTCCTATTTCAAGCAGGAATAATGACCCATGCTTTCCATTCCATATGAGTGTTGGAGGATCAACAAGTTAATGAGCTAAACAACACTGTATACATAGGAAATTATCTTGAACATGCGAAGTATTATATATGCCTATTATTTATAGCAGACTTATTGCAAATATTTTTTTAGGTGTATGATATTATCAGATAGACTATAATACATAGATTTAGATATATTGAGTAATTAAAAATAGTACCTAGCTAATAGTGGTTGTTAAGTTAACATGTGTTGCATAAATAAAAAAACCTAATAGATAAGAATAAACAATGTATATGGAACATGTGAGAAATTATTAGGCATTTTTATGCCACATAGTCTAACATTAGTGGACAGTGGGTAGAAAAAACTTTGTTGTCATTATACTGCTTTATAAATAAATGTAAACTATATTTATTAAACAACATTAATACTTACATATTATTTCTCTAACATTATAAAACAGAGTTCATGGCTGTTTCATATAGTTCTGCTAAAATTTTACTATTATCCTCACATGGATTTGGTTTCTGTTGAAGTGACAGGATAGATAGACGGGAGTTTCTCCCCTTACCTTTTCAAACGTAAATGCAGGAAACAGGGCCGATCTTTTCTAGAAGGGGATACTATCCCTCTCTAGCAGGTGCTTTATTCTTTATTTATTAAAGAAATAATGATGGCCCATTATATAAGATGGTAAAATATATTTAATGCAACACTTAAGCCCATGGTTTGTGTGTAGACCCATAAAATAGCTACTCAGCGCTCCTCCTTATAAACTCTGCAGGCGTCAGAAAACACCCTTGACTTCCACCATAACACTATTATTAGGAGCCTTTCCATATTGTCACTGTTCCATCACTAAAGCTACCCTTTTGCCACTTAATTTAGCCTGCCGACTTTAGGTGCTAGTTCTTTGTGCCAAATAGTTGGAGTTTCAGGATCTGTGCCAAATCTCAGTGCCAGGTCTGAGACCTCAGCCAGAAACCAGAGTGTTATTTATTTATTTTTTTGTGGACTGCAGCTGTCTTTTGCAAAAAGCACACCTAAGGTAAGGATTTGTACGCCAGCGATTTATTAAGAAAGTGTAGCCAGAAAACTATTCAGACAGTGGGGAAGTAAGATAGAAAATAAGAATAGTTAAGTAAGAGTGCAAGTTCCAGAAAAATCGCAGGTGCAGCCCGATTCCATGCAATGTACATTACATCTGAAAGTTAATGCCAAATTGGGAGCTGGGGTCTCTTACTCTGTATGCCATCATCGTGGGCTGAGGGTTACCCTGGTCCTTCAGGGCTCCTGTAGGGACCAAGCCGTTAGTTCTCACAGCCCAAAGGCGGTCTCCAGAAGACTGAGAGGCAAATGGATGTGGAAGATAGCAAACAGTTAATAGAAAGGACAAGAAGCATCCGAGATTTGGGTGGAGAACTGACAGTGTCTGCTACACTAAGAAGAGACTAGAGGGGGTGAGCCTGAGGAGAAGTTCGGGAATAAACTGAAATCAACACCATTTGGGCTTACCAAATCTTACCAATAATGATTCAGAAAGAGCTCGGGAGTGCCAGTAAAGTGCGGATCAATAGGTTAGAAATCAGAGAAACACAAAAGAAGCTCCTAGCCCAAGCCAGGCAGAGTGGCTGTGATCTCCATTTATAAGCCCCCCCCCCCCCTTTGGGGGCAGGAGAACTATGAGAGGTGCTGACCTCATTTCCTCTCCTCTTGACTCACACCTGTCTGTGTAGCACTTCTTGATTATTCCCAGCATCTGTCCTCTTGTCAAAATGACTTATTAGTTGAAATCTTTTATAAAAAGTTAATTACTCTAGGCAGGCACATGGAATAGCCATCTAAAAATAAACAAACGTCAACTTCGTCTTGAAGAGTATTTGCTGATTTCCATTGTCCAAGAGCTGCTTTTAATACCAGATAAGACTCATCATGATCTCGTTTTCTCAAGCTTCCAACCAGCAGAGCTGGTTGCTGAGAATAGGGGCAGAGATGGTTTCCCCAGGATTTGGACAAATGTATCTGGATTTTTTTTAGATTGGATTAATCATTTTGCTACTTGGATTTGCTGTGGCCGCTTTCTTATGTAATCATCTACATTTTTCTCTTGCAATGATAATGGCTGTTTCTGGAATTGTTTTTGTTGTATTATTGAAATGTTTATTTTCTATGAAGCACATCAAAACTCAGATTCACCTTTTAGCTTAGAAAAATGATCAAATCTTAGAAACACCCAGAGGCTCAGAAATATCTATTGTGACATAAAGGCAGTAACAGCACACACTAGACTATAATCTCTATTAAACTGAAATATCTTTGGGCTTTTGGACCCTTGAAAACCCTGTGAGCATTGTTTTACATAGAAAGAAACTCTGGCTTCTAAAAGAACACACAAATATAAACAAAGAAGAAATAAATATTTCATAATGTTAAACAGATTATTCTTGGATAGAGCAATGCCTTTATTTCTTACTTTTATACTCACAAAAACATTCTGTTTTAAATTTCAATAGTACATGTTATATTTTATAATAAAACAGTTTAAAAATACAACTTAATTTAAAAAAACAATATAGGTAGAAGGTAATTGACATACATTGCTGATTACTTCCTGCTTTTGAAATTTTCTCTTCCCTGTTTTTTATTTTTTTATTTTCTGATTCCTGAATTTTCTTATACCTTCTCAGCTTTTTCTCAGTACTCAACTTCCTCTGCCATATTATTAAAATTTATGTTCTTCAATGTTCTGAATTCAAGTTTTTTTTATAATATATTTTATTGATTTTTCATAGAGAGGAAGGGAGAGGGATAGAAAGTCAGAAGCATCAGTGAGAGAGAGACATCCATCAGCTGCCTCCTGCACGCCCCCTACTGGAGATGTGCCCGCAAGCAAGGTACATGCCTTGACCAGAATCGAAACTGGGACCTTTCAGTCCGCAGGCTGACGCTCAATCCACTGATCCAAACCAGTCTTGGCTCAAGTTTTTTTTATTATAAATTATTTTCTTCTTTGTTCACACATCTAAATAAAATCCGACTAATTCAGTATAGCTCATGAATATGCCTCAGAGGAGCTTATCTCCTCTAGATTTCCATTATTTCTCTTTTAAATTATCAATCAACTTTTCAACTAAGAAACTCCATCTCATTTTATTGCTTACCCTAAGACTGTCGACAAATCCAGTGTGACATTTTATTGTGAAATAAAACATCTACTTCCTTGGTAAAATATTAGATAGACCTGCAATCTGAGAAAGATAAGAGTCATTCCCCAGTCTACTTTATGCCAGTGTATTACCTGAGCCCTCTTTTTTGGGGATACTCTGCTCTCTCTTTAAGGAATACCCTTCCACACTCTGTACCTCTTTAAACGTGTGATCTTGATTATTCTTGGCTTTTATTCCCTAGGCGTCAATTCATGTTTTACTTTTTCTTGGAAGCCTTTCTGTTCTTCTCTTAGATTAGTTTAGGATCCTACTCTGCATACTTGCTCACCAATTATCATATTACACTGTGATTTTCTGTTTACTCATCTATTTTCTTTAGTTTAACTTTTGAAGACAAAAATCGTGCTTGAATTCATACATCCTTAGTGGAGTAGCTATACTAAAAGTTAGGTGGGAGTATTTCAAACAAATATTGAAAGAACTGATTAAATGATCCCATGTAAAAATCTCTCTGGTATATTTGTATATTTATTAGCTTTTCCTGGGAACTTTTGTGATTCTTATGAAAACAAAAACAAAAACACAAAAAACAAAAAAACAAAAAAAACAAAAAAGGAAGGGAAAGAAGACAAAGTATGTAAAAGATAAAGTCATTTTTCTTTTAGTTTTTTTTTCCCCACTACTCCTCCCATTATTAACTGTCAGTGTCCCTACCACATTTATTTCAATATTAGTGCATGAAATTCGTGCACATTAAAAAGGGATTAATTAGAGAAAATAATTTAACATTGCTATTTGCCCTTTCCCTATAATAGAAGTGTCAGAGATGAAAGAAAATTAGTAAAATGTGTATGAAAACCTTCCTCCTGTCAGAGTCTGGGGCACACCACGGGACCCAGAGTCAAGACTCCACCCTCCCACATGCTCCTCAAAATCATGTGAGACCCAGACCCAGCCACCTCACCCTTCAATTGGGCTAGATCCAGACCCAGCCAGTCCCACCCTTGTCACACCTTGCTGGATAGGGCGCATAGCTTCAGGTCCCCTGGCCTAATGCCATGATGGGGGGGGTGTGGACTGAAGTCCCCTATTCCAGACCAGGGCAAAGGGCATGCCTTGAGGTCCCCTGTCAAGCGTCGTTGTGTGTGAGGCATGGCCTGATGTCCCCTGGCCTGACAGTGGGGCGGAGAGAGCACCCTGACGTCCCCTAGCCCAGTACCAAAATTGTAAGCACACCTTGATGTCCCCTGTCAAGCCCCACCTGGTGAGGGGCACAGCCTGAGGTCCCCTGACTTGGCACTGGGGTGAGGGGGGAGCAGCCTGAGGTCCCCTAGCCTAGCACCAGGACAAGAAGTGCACCTTGAGGTCCCTGTCTAGCCCTGCCAGATCAGGGCTGTGGCCTGAGTCCCCTGTCAAGACCCACAGAAGCGGAGGAGGGTGTAGCTGATTGATCATTAAGGCTCCTTATGGGAACTTGGCCTCAGCTGTGGGTGCAGCCATCTTTGTGATGGAGTGATGGTCAATTAGCATATTCCCTCTTATTAGATAGGATTGTACATGTTTTGGAATGATCAGAGCTGTGCTGTATGATAATTAAGCATAACGTTAATTCACATAAATGGTAGCAATTAGTATCTCTAACCAAATAAAATTTGGAGAGGAAAATGAGAGACTAGACAAAGAAATCCTTAATTAAAAGTAGCAGGAGCCGAGACCGGTTTGGCTCAGTGGATAGAGCGTTGGCCTGCGGACTGAAAGGTCCTGGGTTCGATTCTGGTCTGGGGCATATACCTTGCTTGTGGGCACATCTCCACTGTGGGGCGTGCAGGAGGCGGCTGATTGATGTCTCTCTCTCATTGATGTTTCTGACTTTCTATCTCTCTCCCTTCCTCTCTGTAAAAAATCAATAAAATATATTAAAAAAAAAAGTAGCAGGATACACAGACTTACCAGTTAGGACTACTTTGTCTGTCAGTGACAGAAAACCCCATTACAAAAAAATATTTAAACAAGGTGTCGTCCAAGACTCATGGGGGCTCTGCTTTAGGAATCCTTCAGTGACAGGCTAACTCACTACTACCCTCAGGTTCCAACACTATGTCTCACACATTCTATTCAGCATATTGCAGGAAGAGATAAAAAAGAAGGGGCCAATGAACAAATGCAACCTATTTCTTAAGAAGGGTTTCTGCAATCTTCTAAAAACAAACAAACAAACATGTATTTGTTTGTTTATACTAAAACTTAGCAAAATGGTCATACTCAGCTGCAAGAGAGACGAAAAATATTTTTTTATTTAGGTTAACTTGGCATCAGCTAGAAATCCAACTACCATGAAAGAAGTGTAATAGGATGTTTGGGAAGGTTTGACAAACCCTGTTACACCCATTTAGTCCAGAATTGATGGGTAAATGAGGAATATTCCTGTTTAAGAACTGCCTGATAAGAAGACAGATATTAGGAAAATAACAACAGGATTAATAATATTATTAATAATATTGATGTATTAAAATGGACAAGAATTGAATGCATATACCAGGAACTATTCTGAGCTCTTTTTAAATACAAACTCATCAGGAACTATTCTCAGCTCTTTTTATATACAATCGCACTTAATCTTCTCATTAAATATATGAAGTATTTGCTATTACTGTGTTCATTTTATACACGCAGAAACCAGTAGAGAACTTAAATGACATGTCTAAATTTGAAAGACAAGTGGCCACAGTAAAGTATGTAAAGGTTATGATGGTTGGATGGCGTTATGATGCTGATGTTTCAATCCTGCTGTAACAAATTATCATAAATTTTACTTAAAACAACACATTTATTACCTTACTAGATGTCCAGTGCATGAAATTTGTGCACAGGTGGGGTCTCTACGTCTTGCCAGTGATCAGGGTCCATTGGAGCCAGGCCAATCAGGAATGGGCCAGAAAGGGGGCAACAGTTGCCAGGCCAGTTGTGGAAGGAATGGACACTGGACACCTCTGCCTCCATCATCAGTGCCCTGCCACCTTGTAGTTCCTCCTTCCCTTGGCACTGCGCTGCCACAGTGGTGGGCGGGTGGTGGGCTGATTGGAGCCTGCCAGCTGGGGGAGGCACAGGGCATGGGAGATTGGTTGCTGGCCCCAAGGAAGGAGCTGGCCCTTGGACCCCCTGGGAAAGGGGCCGTGTCTGCTGCCATCCACCCCCTGTTCTTTGTCTCAGTCTGATGGCCAGCTCTGATCAGATGATCGGGGCCTACCAGCCACGGGGAGAGACCACAGGAGGTTGGCATGTCAGGGGAGGTTGGCTCTGGAGCACACTGACAACTCCTGTATTGAGCATCTGCTCCATAGCGGTCAGTGCACATCATAGCGACCAATTGTTTGAGTTGTTCTGGTCATTCCAGTCGTTCCAGTTGCTTAGGCTTTTATGTACACTGAGTGGCCATATTATTATGATCTCTGAATGCATAAAATCTGGCCACTCTGTGTGTGTGTGTGTGTGTGTGTGTGTGTGTGTGTGTGTATGTGTAATATATACATATATACATATAGTAGAGGTGTGGTGCATGAAATTTGTGCATGGAGATATATGTACCTTAGTCCAGCCTGAACCCTCTCCAATCTGGGATCCCTCAAGGGATGTCCAACTGTCCAAAGCAGTAACACCAGCCTGTTACTGTTACTATTAACACCACACCTCTACTATATGTATATGTATATGTATATATTATCCTCAGGGGGTCCTAGATTGGAGAGGGAGCATGCTGAGTTGAGGATATTCTCCCCTCCACCTCCCCCCATGCACAAATTTTGTGCCCCAGGCCTCTAGTAAAATATAAAAATCTCTATGTATGCAAATATACATATTGCATAATGATATAATGAATCACAGATCATCAATAATTTGACCTACCTGGGCTTTTGTTTTCTCAATAATAAATAAAGACAATAATGTCTTCCTCATTGGGGTTTAGGAAGGTTTATATGAGGTAATATGCACAATATACTTAGAGCAGAGTCTAGAATATAGTATGTGTTCAAAAAATGGTAGCAACAACAACAATAATAAATGTTCCTGCTACTATTAGCACCAGCAGCAGCAGCATACTCCCCGAATGTCCTGAGACCTAATGCCTCCAACAGCATTTGAGCTTAACTTTCTCCTGTGCCGATGGCACAGGCTCTCACACATTGAAGGACTTGGAATACCCTCGTGGAGAATCCCTGCTGAAATGAGTCATCAGGGCCATCAGCAGATGCTTCTAAGAAGTCAGAATGGTCTTCCGCTAAGAGCCTGTAAAAGGGATTGAGACACTTTATTATAGATTAGAAGGTTATCTTAATGACAACCCCGGAGCTAGTGAGAGCTATAGTCACCACTCTGGGACTTTGTTTTGTGCTCCAGCTGCTCATCGTCAATAGCTGCAGCCAGAAATGTTAAAGGGGCCACTTAGCAAGAAGCACAGGGCATGAGGAGGCCAGCCACTGCTTGATTTGGGGGTTGTGAACCTTTGAGAGATTTTACGAACGGTCAGAGCCAGTGCAGAGGAGACAGGCCATTTGGGTGGAAAAGCCACTGGAAGCAGCGTGGTTGGGGTGGGTGGGGTGGGCAGGTTGATGGAGGAAGGGAATTAGGATCCACTTCGTGATTCATTACATGTAAACTTGTAAAGTAGATGGTTCTCACTACCATATTGTTGTGTTTAATCATTTTGAACTAATCTCATTTTTTAAGAATGTTTCAAGTTAAAGATTCTTTGTATAAAAATAGATATAGATGTATAAATGGGGAAAGAAACATTACTAAAGAGGAAAAAAACAGCCAAAGTCCCTTCTTATCAAACTCATTTTAATGAACTTCATTTTTATTCGATTCCAAAATATTAGGATATGTACAAACTAACATATACAGCTTTGTAATATCCTCCTAAAACCAAATGACATTATCTGAAAGCATTTTTCTCAAAAATTTTAAATTCAAGTTGATAAATTATATGTATAACGAAATTTAAATGATGTCCGCCAGCAGTTAAGCATGGCAGAAAAGAACCTGCAGTTTTGTACAGTCGTGTTATAGATTTAATATTTGATGCAATTTTTATTTTTACTCTTGTAGCTTCTTCCCTTCAGTGAAACATTTGTAATGCCATATTTAATCTGTCGCTGTTACATGCCGGCAGTCCCCTGAAGGGGAAGGCTGTGTACAGACACGAAAGGCATAAGAAAACTAAAACAAAGCTGAAAGCTTTCATCACCCCATCAATATCTCCCCGTGTCTCCGGGCTCCCCTCCTCCCTGCCTCTACTATATGAGCCCTTGTAAGAACTGAAACCGTTAACCTGATGCCAATGGACGAACCTAGAGAACTGCCAAGGCTGGCACTTCTCAGTGTATATGGTCGAGTTCAGTCGTGGAATATGTCTTCTGTAAAAAAGTACCCGTGTATTCTATTACAATGTACAGTTCCTCTAGAATCTGAGATTTATTTCATGCTCAAGAGACAAAATTAGTCTCAAATGAGTAGTGGTTGAATTTGCCTGTGTCATATTTAAGCTTTTGATATCTTACAATATCTACCTATTTCACAAATTTCATGTAAATTTAGCTTTGTAAATATCTTTTTACAAAAATGAGCAAATTGATACCATTACTGATTAAACAGTTATTAAACACTAACTTTCCATATGTATATGAAACACATACCACATACAATATGTTTTACAGAAACAAGCACATTTTAGGGTTGTTCTGAAATGTGGCTTTAATGTACTGTGTAGTCTGCTCTGTCTGAATTAGACTTTACACTCAATAAAACTTGATCAAACAGTCCCGAGAGCCAGTTTTTGTAGTAGGCTTTTGAATAGTGTTTTTATATGGTTGAAGAAAGGAAAAAGATAAAGACGACTATAATTATTTTTACTTGAGGTAAAGAATCATGAGAGAGTCCACTCTTCTTCACTCCCATCTCCAAAGCCAGTTTAAGTTCTTGACCCTGACCTTGCCCTGCTCCCCTTCAAGTTCACGTTCCTGCTGCCAAAGTAAGCAAGCGAAAAGCAGACGAAGCCCAGTCAATCCCTTTCTCAAAACTCATTGCTTGCAGCTCTTCATTTACAAAATTCTTAACAATCTGTTTCCTACTTCCATTTTTAGTCTTCCTTCTCATCATTTCTTCTCTTATGGTTTCTATTGCAGAAACAAAAAGAATACTCCTTTCCACTGTGCCATTTTTTGTCCATTCCCCTACAGTGTTCTTTCCCAGTTCCCATCTTCACCTCCCATGGCACTGCCTGGGAGTTTTATCCTGAGAGAAATCTTTCATCTTTACTCTCCAGTTGAATCAGGGGCTCTCACCTCTGCTTCTATGTAACTCTGTGTGTCCATGTCCAAAAACCCTTAAAGCAGAGTGCTGAACTGATCTTGCTTACCTCCTGTCTCCCCATCGTGTTGTGATTGTCAAGGTCTCTGGAAAGTATGTGGAAAAGGAAGTGCTTTAATTAGGTGTTAAATTGATTGGGTGACATGGCATTGCATAGAGGAAACTTAATTAAACTGTATATATATTTTTTACTTATGCATATATTTTGCATTCTGGATTTTGTCATCTGGCAACAAAAATACTTGTTAATGTTGGAGTGAATTATTAACATTCTAAAGTGAACATAATGGGAAAAACTACTTCCAGAAAAGAGAATTTTCTATCAGCATAGAGTTTGAGGGGGAATCTCTTCTTTTTGAATCATTGGGACATTGCCAAACAAACAAACAAACAGACAGACAGACAAAACAAAAGAACTTTATACTCAAGATTTACTATGAACAGATATAAGCATCTATTTTTTGCTGAATTAGTTATCATAACTAATAATAACTGCCACTTATTGAGAATCTATTTTATATCAAGTACATATATGCTGTTTTATAAACTCTATTTAATTAAATACTTGCTTCAATCTGAAAGAAGTATGAACTTTTTATAGATATCAGAGACTCCTTCCAATATTATATGGCCATGATGGGCATTAATACCCTAGGCTTTGCTTATGCACTTGATTATATCATTCTGTCTCACTAAAAAGTATAGCATGGTATTGAAATTAAGCTATCATTAATTTGTTTAGTTGAACATCATCAAGGGGTTATTTTAATTCTGTACTAAATATATTGGTACAAGTGCCTAATACCAGGGTCAGGTGCTAGAAAAATATTGAGAAATTTCATTTGCTTTCAGATTTGTTTTGAGGGAGACAAACAACAAGAACAAACAGGCTTTACCATAGAAGATAAAATAGCTTATACCAATCCACCCTTCCTGTATTTCCCCCCCCAAGGATTTGACATACTATTTATTAGTTCTTATATATCAGAAATTATCTTCCCTTGCCAACATTACTAGGTATTTAACACATAGGGCATATGCCCAATATCAAAGAGCATAGTTAGAAATTGTTACTATATTTGGTGGACAAAGAGGATTTCCTAAATTGCAGACTTTAACATACAAAACACAATAGTATGATGTTTATGCACACAGATTGTGGTATCATACAAATCTGAAATAGATTGTAGCACCATCAGTGTTTGCCAAATAAATCTGGGCGTATTATTTGGACAAGATATTTCTTTAAAAAGAGAATAGATTAGACCTATTTATCCACTAGAAAGTTGTCAGTTTTAAGTATAGGAACCCATAAATCAAATGGTTTAAATAATAAGGAAATACATTATTTGGCACAATGTGCTGTCCAGAGGTATGCAGTCCTCAGGGGTACAGTAAAAACATCTAATCTTGGCTCTGGGCTTCTTCATCCACTGGCTTTGTCCTCAAACCACGTTACCCAATGGCTGCAATAGTGCCAGTCAATACATTCAGTCATTTCCAAAGCAGACTGATTCTTTGTTTTTCTTCTTTATTTTTTAATTAAATTATTATGGTAACACTGGCTAATATAATTTCATAAATTTCAAGTATACAACTTTATTATATGACATCTGTGTATTCTATTGTCAGCTTACATGTGTCTCTTTCATCACCATGTATTTGACATAGTTTACCTTCTTCATCCTCTCCTGGCCCTTCCCCTTTTGGTAACCATGATTCTGTTGCCTGTATCTGAGTTTGCTTTTTATTTGTTTTTCTTTTTTATTTGTTATTTTTGTTTTACATCCCATATATGCGTAAATTATACAATTCTTGTTCTTTTCTGTCTGATTTTTTTTTTCTTTCACTTAGCATTTAATTTGAGCACCAAGAAATCCTCTCCCAAAAGCCTTCCAGTGGATTTCTTCTCTCTGATCAGAATTAGGTCACAAACTAATATGTAATCTTTTCCATGACACATTGAAATGAGACTGCTAAGACTGGCATAGGCTGATTAGGACCATTCCATCGAACTCAGAATGTGGTCAGCAATCCATAAAGCATGTAGAGTAAGATACATAGTTGAACAAAACCAGTGCCCTCTTAAGAAGAGAAAGGTCCGGGGTGAACAAAGGAGAGGGCTGTGGGAAGACAATCAATTATTTCTGCCACAGTGCTTCCTTTTGATTGTCAGATTTCAAAATAGGTAAAACCTTCCTCTGCATTAACTTTGTAAAAAAAAAAAGCCTACACGAAACATATTCTTTACTTCTATTAGTGAAGAAAACCCAAAATATCAGCCTGTCACTACAGACAATGAGCTTAGAAGCCCCAAGTGTTGCACTGGCATCTCCATTATTTCCCACGTAGTTTCCCATTATTCAGAGGCCTATGGTCAAAAGACAGGTTATCATCACATCCCATCTGTAATGATAGAAAACAAATGTGATAACCTCTCATTCAGAGGAGAATACCGAAATTCATAGAGCAATACCCTGCTGGGCAGGACTAGGAAGGGACTTCTCTGGAAGTGGAATTATTTCCTTGCTGAACATGGCAAGTAGCAGAACTCTGTCTCTCGAGGACCTCATTCTTTTTTTTTAAATGTATTTTATTGATTTTTTACAGAGAGAAAGGGAGAGAGATAGAAAGTCAGAAACATCGATGAGAGAGAGACACTGATCAGCCGCCTCCTGAACACCCCGCTGTGGAGATGTGCCCGCAAGCAAGGTACATGCCCCCAACTGGAATCGAACCCGGTACCTTTCAGTCCGCAAGCTGCCGCTCTATCCACTGAGCCAAACCGGTCTTGGCTCTAGGACCTTACTCTGTTACAGTGTGACACGACTTCTGGTTCTACTTCTAAGAAGTTATTCTTTTTTCTGTTGAGCAATGCTGCTCTAAGACTTCAGTATTATAAACACTATTGCAACTAAAATTGGATGTTTCTGTTGCTTTTGCCACCCTCTGCCAGAATCCATAGTTTCTGATCCTTTGGTCAAATGTCTATACTCTGCTGGTTGGGAAATATGCTCCTAATCCCTCAAAATCAAGGAGGATATTTAGGTGCTAAGTGGCCAAATGGATGTACAAATATACAAGATATATAGTTTTAGGGTTAAAATAAAGCAATGCGTGTAGAATAATGAGCCTAGTGTCTTCCACATCATAAATATTTGTCAATTTTAAATTTTCCTGGGTAACAGATATGCAGTTTAAAATTAAGCATGAATTTCACATGACTTCATAAAATATAACCTGTTGAAATGATGGCTCTGTGAATAATGTGGAGATTGAAAATTATGAGATATAAGTTTTACACCAGTTTTCTCAAAATACCCTAAAAAAGTCCATGTATTGGCTTATAGGAAATGAAATTATTAAGCATTTAATGTTTAGTACTATTTACAAATTTCAAACTTCTATAAAGCCAATGTTGAAGTGCATGAGGTTATTCTTAACTGATTGCCTTAGTAGCTTCAAAGTTTTAAATAACCCCCAATAAGCAGCACTGTATAAGCCATTTGGAATTACCCCCCTACAAATGGAAGTAGTTGCTTTTAAAAATCAAGACAATTATAAGTAATTTTTACATTTTATTATCACAGGTTTTTTTTTGGCAGTACTCTGAGCTAAATGCAGTTCTCTTTTTCTACTCAAAAGTGGTTAATAATATGCAAATAAGGCAAAATATATGACATTTATTTCTTTACTAAAAAACATTATATTCTTCCTATTTCTCCTCTAAATATTTCAGCCCTGATGTCAACTAAACATGTAAAAAAATCATTCATATTATATTTATGATGATTTGTTAATTTTTTAAAAATTTTTCTACTTTATTTCCACGTTATGCCAAGATAAAGGAATGGAAAATAGCTATTTGGTCAACCTCCTATCATAGTAGAATCTGTAGAAATAAAATATCACATTACTTCCTGATGCTATATTTTATGTTCTTGCACAGACAAAAGTGTGGTGTATTGTTTTTTTCTTTTTTTCAATTTTCCAAATTACCTTTATACATTCTACTAAATAATATTTTTTCTACTGAAGTATCTAATATACTATTTTTTTGCATTTTATTAACATGCTTTATTTATATTAATGTGACCATTTGAGGGAAAGATAGTTTTTGTTTCTTTTTTAATAAGTAGATTTTACTTTTAAACTACTATTTTGAAGCAATGTTTAAATTAAGCCTCAGTGAATTAAATGATAATGAATATTTTCCACAAATCAGACTCTTCTAGCTTCTCAGTTATTGGGTCTCATTGAAACTGTTCAATAATTATAACTATCTAAAATTTTAGTGACAGCTCAGTGGTTAAGAAAGCATATGGATTATTTAGTAATTAAGCCATCACTTACTTTAAAATGAATAGCGTTCTCACTGTGGCATATATACATGCATGAATCTTAGTTACAATTCAGACAAAGTAAAGTGTACCATCAAATGAATGTACAAATTCTTTAGGATATTACTATACAGGAATGACTATCAAAAGATTTGCAAAAGATTAGCAATCCAATCAATGAGTCATTTATTAGATACACTAGAGGCCCAGTGCATGAAATTCGTGCAACTGGGAGGGGGGTGTCCCTCAGGCCAACCTGCACCCTCTCCAATCTGGGACCCCTCCAGAGATGTCCAACTGCCTATTGAGGCCCGATCCTAGGGATATCCCTCTCACAATCCAGGATTATTGGCTCCCAACTGCTCTCCTGCCTGCCTTCCTGATTTTCCCTAACTGCTTCTGCCTGTCAGTCTGATCACCCCCTAACCACGCCCTTGCCAGTCTGATTTGCTGTCTAACTGCTCCCCTGGCAGCCTGTTTGCCCCTAACTGCCCTTTCCTGTGGGCCTGGTCACCTTAAATGCCCTCCCCTGCAGGCCTGGTCTCCCTACAACTACCTTGCCCTGCAGTCCCAGTCACCCCTAACTGCCTCTCCTGTAGGCCTGATTGCCCACAACTGCCCTGCCTTGCAGGCCTGGTCCCTCCCAATTCCCCTCCCCTGCTGGCCATCTGGTGGTGGCCATCTTGTGTCCACATGGGGGCAGGATCTTTGACCATAGGGGGGCAGCCATCTTGTGTTTTGGAGTGATGGCCAATCTGCATATTACTCTTTTATTATATAGGATAGAGGCCTGGTGCACTAGTGGGGGCAGCTGGTTTGCCATGAAGGGTGTCCAGGATCAAGGTGG
Source organism: Lasiurus borealis (assembly GCA_004026805.1). Taxonomy (NCBI): domain Eukaryota; kingdom Metazoa; phylum Chordata; class Mammalia; order Chiroptera; family Vespertilionidae; genus Lasiurus; species Lasiurus borealis. The sequence continues at coordinate 16,871 of PVJN01004748.1, forward strand.
GGGTTTCCTTGGGGAGTGGGGTGGCCTGGGTGAGGGTCCTGTGGTGGTTTGCCAGAAAGCCTTGTCCCCCAGTGACCCAAGTGAAGGCCCTGGTATCTGGAATTTATTTATCTTCTATAATTGAAACTTTGTAGCCTTGAATGGAGGCCTAGACTCACCAGGGTGTGTGGAATGCTTGGTTTCCTCCTGCTCGCTCTGTGGATGCAGCCATCTTTGTTGGGTTAATTTGCATACTTGCTCCTGATTGGCTGGTGGGCATGACTTGTGGACATGTTGGAATGAGGTTAATTTACATATTACTCTTTTATTAGATAGGATATTTTGTATCTTCTTGTCTATTAGGTTTTTAAAGCCATTTTAAAGGAGACGTTCCTAAATTTTAAATTAAATGTATTCATGGATCTATTTTAAAATATTTGGAGTAAAGTGGATCATAGAATTTCTTCTTTTAATAGGACGACAGATGAAGTATTCTGAAAGATCTACCCATTGAAACAAGCAACAACACCAGATTTTTTTTCAGAGCATTGCTAGTTAACAAGAAAGCAAAGGAAATGTATACATACCGTCCAAATATATACATATATAATAAAAAGAACAGTGAGCTGAAATGAAAGGAGATTGAATTAGTATAAAGCTCTATTTTCCTTGGAGCAGATAGCAATTACTATGGAATTCTAAGATTAGGTCTCGTCTCCTTAGATCAATAGATAAAGAAGTTAAACTTGAAGCTTTAATATTTATCTACAAACCCACAAAGGGTGTTAAATTTGCACTAGCATGCTAGTAAACCTTGGATCTTGTTGGCAGATAATGAATGAAATTATACCCAATTTTGGTCATCAGGATTCTTAAAGCTTAAATTCAATCACTATATCTAAAGAGATTCATACCTGGACACAATATCGTCAGATTATTGAAAGATAAAGACAATCAGAATCTTAAAAGCAGCAGAAGAGATACTACTTGTCACCTGCTAGGATGGCTATAAGGAAAAAAAAAAACAACAACATACAAAACAAACAGAAAATAAGTGGTGAGACATTTGAAGCCTCATGCGTTCCTGGTGGGATTTAAAATGTTGCAGCACTTCTGGAAAACAGTTTGGCAGTGTCTCAAACATAGGATTAATATATGACCCAGAAATGCCACTCCTATTTTTGGAAGCTAAGTAAAACTATCCTGTAAAAACATCTGGGCCTCCTTTTGGGGAGCAGTAGTTGACATTTTACTGCTTGTTTATTTCATAGTTTAGGCCTCTTATTTATTTATTTCACGAGTGAAGTTAATGTTTTTTAGACACATTCAATACTGACAACATTTTCAAATTCACTGTCATATATTTATTCACTTTCTTTTAGCCTGTGCTGGGCCTGCATTTCTGTCTTGTTTCTATTTCTAATGGTATATAAATGCGTGCCCTCTATTTTTACTTATTGCTTTTCTTTTGGTAAATATTTAAAAGAAAACTTACAATTTCAACAATTTTAAGTTTATTGGCATTAAGTACATTTACAATGTTGTGCAACTATCACCCGTGTCTGTTGTCAATAGTTTTTCACTCCATCAAACTAAAACCCTTTTACCATTAAGCAATACCCACCAATCCCCTGGTAATTCTTCTAGAAATTTAACTTCTGTCTACTTGTATTTTCTATCTCTACAAATTTACCTATTAAACTATTTAGTTTATATCTGTGGAATCATACAATATTTGTCTTTTTGTGTCTGGTTATTTTCAAAGTATTGGAAAGTCTTCTGTAAGAGAAAGGAACTTGTACATTTGTCAATTTATTTTATGATACTGGGAAATTTTAAGATTAAATCAGCAAGGAAAACCAGAGAAGCAAACTTCTTCATGTTTATAAAGTATTACCTACCTTAAAAATGTTCTTAATGGTGAATCACTACATATATGCCTTTTAAAATACAACACAGTTTAATGAGGTTAACTATCACCTCTTCTGGTAAAAATTATATAAGATATCCAAGGCAGTTAAGATAAAAGAAAAATTTAAAAGTCTTAAAAGCAATATTTAAAATGTTATTTACAGAAGACATGCTTGTTATATAGAAAAAATAAAGATACTTTACAAATATTGTTAAATAATAGGGAAGGCTTATCAAGTTGCCTAAATATGAGATCATTAAGCCAAAATAAATTTAATTTCTATATACCCACAGTTGAAAATATAAAGGTATATATAACTTAAACAACAGCAAGAAAAGATTTCAGCATATTGCATAAAAAAGAGTTAAGCCAATTTGTATTGGTTCAGGGACAGATAAAATGATCAAGAGAATAGAATCTAGAGCCCCCAAGCCAACACCCCCATATATAGAATCTTTATATATGTCAGAATTTGACATGCAGATCATTGGGGAAAGGAGGGCTATTTATTCAGTTAAACTACATAGACAATTTCTTATTCATATTACAGTTAAAGAAAAATTGAAAGTGATGTGTGCTTGCTTGCTTTCTGTTGTTGCATAACAAATTACCCCAAATTAGCAGCATGAAACAAATTTGTTATCTTTCAGTTTCCATGGGAAAGGACTTTAGGCACGAGTTAGTTGAATCCTCTTATTAAGGTCTTAGCAAAATAAAATCAGGGTGTTGCCCAGGGCTGCAATCTCATTTGAGACTGAGATACCAAGCTCACGGATTGTTGGAAGGATTTAGTTACTGGGGTTTACCATGAGGTTCTCAGTTTATGAAAGCCACCCACTACCTGGACCTCTTCACAGCACCAATGTGTTCTTCACAGGCAAATATGAAAGAATCTCTTCTGATTTATTTTATCTCTCACTTCTAGACCTTCTTTAAAGAACTTCCCTGAACTGGGTCAAGCCCACCCAGGATAATATCCCTTTTGATTAACTTGAAGTCAACTGAATAAAAATCTTAATTACATCTGTAAATCTATAATATCCCTTATGTTATCCATATAATGTAACCAATTATGGGATTCACTATCATATTAATGGGTTTTGCCTACATTCAAGGGGAAGTAATTATACAGGCCATTACATGGTTTGGGGGTGATCTTAGAGAGTCATAATTCTGTTCACTTTATCCTTTCTACAAAAGTCAATTCCCAAAGATTAAAGTTTTGCAGGAAATATCTTTATGCCCTTGGCTATAAGCCAATGCATAAGTGCTACTTATAGGTTACTAAATCCAACTTCATTAGGATTATTTCTTCTACACTAAAATATTTAACACAGAAAGTGAAAAACCAGATTATAAACTTAAAGAACATATTGCAACACATATACCATGTAATGTATTCATATCCAGGATATATAAAACTGATCTTCCCATCAGGTAAGCCAGGCTCAATGATGCATTATGAATGATGCATTATGAATGAGTTACAGGTAGAACTAAAATATTGATCTTAGCTTTCAATATCTTGGGCAAAAAAACTCCCATTGTAAGTAGCCTCATCAGCTCCACCTCACTGTGTCTATTCTTTCCTTATATGTGCTGTAATGGAAAACTATGGGGGATCACTGATATAAACTGCAATCAATAACAAACAAACAAACTTTCCAAGTGAAATTAGCCAAAATACAAATAGTCATGTCATAGGAAAGGAAGCGTAATGACATATACATGAAAAGACATGCAACTTAATAATTAATGAAGAAAATGCAAAACAAATATCATTTTCACATATTCTAAATTGGTAGAAATAATGAAATCTAATGTAAACATATTGTGAGCATTTAAATTAGTAAAACAATTTTGGAAAATCATATGGCACAATGTTATAAAATTGAATTTTTCCTTTATTATCTGGACATTGCACTCCTAAGTACATAACTTAAGAGATATTCTTGTATTTTGGAACCAGAAGATGTTTAATATTGTTCATAACCGTGTTGCTTATAATAGCAAAAAGTAGAAACAATCTAAATCTCTATTGACAGGCAGTTATTAAATGAGAGTATTTATATTTAACTCAGGGTAAACTGGGAAACATTTTTTTTTAATTGCAGTCATGTAAAATTTATAATTTAAGATTTTTTTTGTATCTTCTGTATTAAACTTGACAATAATTTCTTTAGTCAATGCAAATATAAAATAGTTTTTAAAGAGTTATAATCATAATTTGTTATACATCTTTGAAAAGCCAGCTAATGACATCTGTTTTTAGAACATATTTTTATGATATCAAAGTTATAATTATAATAAGTATTAAAAATATGCCTTTTAAATTTATTTTCTAGTAATATTGGCAACCTAAAGCATTCATTTTCTTTACGTGGTGATGAGTTAGATTTTACTATAAATTAATTTTTGCTCAAGGACTTATTAAATATAGATAGGATAGTGTTTATGTAATTTCTTACAGTATTGATTCTTAATTACATTATTCTTAATATTATATTAAGTTCCTAACTTAAGTATTAAAATTTAGTTAAATGTGTCTCTTTACATAGGAGCATAAACAATATGGATGCATGAGTATGCTTTAATAAAAAACAATAATTATCTATCATGGATTAATGATGTGTCTTCCAAAGTATTGTGCTTTGTTTTCTAAGCCAAATGTTTTAGGGGTTGCCTCCCTGGTGGACCTCCCAGGCTTTGGGGTGCCAGGTATTGGACACCAAACCTTGGCTGCTCCAGGAGAGAGACCTGTTTGATGAGATCCCTCCCTTTTGTATGTTGCCAAGTCAGGGGTGGGTTCTTTGCAATAGTGTCTCTGCCTGGACTTCTGTTTGATGTGGTCCTTTTATCTTTTGTTGTGGAGAGCAGCAGTTCATCTGGATTTCACGTTATTTTCGTAGGGAAATGATCCATATTCAGTTGTAAATTTGGTGTGCTTGTGTGAGGAGACGTTCAGGATCTTCACATGCTGCTATCTTGGACTCTGCCTCCGATACTTTTTTTTTAAAATATATTTTATTGATTTTTTACAGAGAGGAAGGGAGAGAGATAGAAAGTCAGAAACATCGATGGGAGAGAGACATCGATCAACCGCCTCCTGCACACCCCACACTGGAGATGTGCCCACAAGCAAGGTACATGCCCTTGACCAGAATCGAACCTGGGACCTTTCAGTCCGCAAGCCGACGCTCTATCCACTGAGCCAAACCGGTCTTGGACTCTGCCTCCGATACTTTTAAATCTGGTGATCTAGATTCAAATGTAGCTGAAACACTTTTTTAAGCTGTACTATTTAAGCATACTCTGTGTTTTATTGAGTTAGCTTTATGAAAATATTTGCAAATGTATGGAAAACCACTCTCTACCTACATGTACTTTTTATAAAACCTCCTCTAAGTAGATCTGCATTCATCATTCTTCAAATACTTCATGTAAGAGTATTCTATAAACAGAAGCCATGGCATTTCATTGAAAATTATTACAGAAAGTACAATGTACCAAATGAAAATTGTTTGATAATCATGATGATTGAACTTTAGCAATAGTCTGACATAATCTGCTGCCATAGTATGAAATGTCTGAAGTACATTTTAAATATTTTTCTCCCATTGCTTTATTTTTGTTTTTACTGTGTAATGCTACATATTTGAGGTGTTTGTTTCTGTTTATTGCTAGGTTATCCAGATAAACTTTGAAGAATTTGATCTTGAGATCGGCTATGATACTTTGACAATTGGTGATGGGGGTGAAGTTGGAGACCCCAGAACAGTGCTCCAAGTGTAAGTTCTCAGTGTTTTCCTCTTGACGTTGCCTATCGGGTATTTTTGAAAAAAATGTCCCTTGTTATCCTTTTTCTTTATGTCTATTACCACCAACAAAAGCAGTGATTGTACCTTACATCAACTGATATGTAAGTACATTAAATCCCCTTCAGTGGGACTTAATGTACTTAATCCAAACACAGCTCTTAGAATGTATTTTCAGACAGGAGCCCATTGGAAACAGACATCTAAAGTAAAATTGTAAAGTGGTTGATTTGGTCTTATATGGAAAACTCATTTGCCCTCACTGAAAAAAGTATAAAATAGATCCCAGAGATTTAAACTGGTACCAAAGTCTGGTCAGTATTGCTCACTCACTGGTGGCAAATTCATCCCTAGCAGTCAAGAGTTGGAGCTGAGATTTGTCAATGGTTTTAAATTTGAAATCTTTAGCAATGAACCCTGAAGTACTGAACCAGCAATGTCCCTCTTATCACATAACTGAGAGTTAAAATAGACCAAATATGATTCTTAATGGGAGCTAAAGAATGAAATTATGTTGGAAAAAGGGGAAGTATTAAGAACTTGTTTATTGCTGGGTCCTTGGGCTATTAATTCCAGTTATCTACTTCTGATGATCCCATGAAGAAATGTTATAGGGAAAGTCTATGGTTTACTTTGCTATGAACTTCAAAAGCTTAGGGTATGCTCTCTCACAGAATTCCTTTCATAACTCTTGATTTGCAATTCAGGTTTTATCGAATCAACATTTCTAAAAATGGGATATTTTGCATCATAATTACTTGGAACACTTTTTAAAAGTAGATTTATGGACCCCCATTCCTGACCTATTAAGTCAGTGTTCTGGGATTTGCACCACAAAATATACATGTTTAATCGACTCACCAGGTGATCCTTATGCACATCAAAAATTTGAGAACTACCAGTATAAATATTTATAAATTATTTTCAGCATAAACTACTCCCAGATACAATGTGCTTATCATGTATGTATTTCTTACTGTGTAAATTGATTGAAGATAAGCTAATTTTATTTCATTCTTTTTTCTCTCTTATTTTCCCCATTTTCTTTGATTATTAACTTTACAAGTTCTTCTAGTATTATTATTCCATAATCCTGTAATAAAGCCCAGGATTTACCTTATGTGTACATTATAGGCCCTAGTATTATTATTCCTTCTTTGTTTTTATAATTCTAGGAAAAAAACTAAAACAAAAATCCTAGCTGTCCTCATGCCTACTTGAGTTCAACCTTAACCTCTTCCTCTCCCTACAACAGGTATTATCATTGATCAACCACAACTTTGTTGCCTATCTCTGAGCTATTATAATTCCATTTTGGGATTCTTAAGATAGACTGTATAAAATTGTCAGCATTTTACGTGTTTGGCTGTTGTGCTCAAATTCTTTGTAACTTCACCCCCCTTAAAAAGTCTCAGCATTTTTATCAGAATGGTGAGCCTTGTAGGTATTTTACTACATTGGAGTTACTATCTTGTAGAAATAATCTACAATTTCTCCTAGATTTCCTTGTGATTTATACATGGTAGCTTGGATTTCATTATGCTATAATATCATATTAGATTTACAGCCACAGAGCTAATATGATCAGTAAATGTGTTTGTTTATTGTTGTTTGGGAAATACAAGGTTTTAGAGAATTGGATATTACATGCAAGCAAATCTAAGTTTATGGTTTCTTTTGTCAAACCGGCAACAATAGTCTTGGATGGTCACATAGCAAATAGTGGCTGGAACTATCTTCTTGCCTCCTTTAGAGAGGGTACAGGATCTCCGTGGTCACTAATTCTTCTATTGTTTTGTACTTGAGCTTCTGAGAACATTTGCTTTTGCCTGCCTGGGCCTGTAGCCATTTATGTATATGACTGCTGATACAAAATTTGGTTTTCATCTTTGAATTTATAACGGTATTTTCCAGATGGTCTCACCTTTACTCTGTCAATATTTAGATCGCTAGATTTATAAGAACAGATTATGTCAATACTAGTGTAAGAGAAAAATTATGGCAGGCATGTGAAACAGCCAGGAAGATTTTACTCAAGACAGTTGCATTAGGAATCAAGACTATTGGAATAGGGTCCCAAGTACTGAACAGAGTCAACACTATTTCAATAGGAAAGAGAAATTGAACTCAACTCTGCTGAAACAAAAGGTGGGATTGTTTAATTGTTGTTGTTGTTGTTGTTTTAAAAAAAAACACACCTCACTCAAGGACATGTATTTCATTTTTTTTTTTGAGAGAGAGAGAGAGAGAGAGTAGAAGGGAAGGAGGGAGAGAGAGTTCAGTGGCATTATCAGTTTTTAATTTAAGTTTTTTCAGTTTCTAGTCCTTTGTGAGGAGACTGTTCAGCCCTCCTGAGTACTGGCTTCCCTTGGCAAGCATGTATCCCCCTGGATTCCTCTTTCACAGGCATATTGTTCGCCTGCCAAATATAAGTTTACAGGGAAAACATAATGCTTGCTTGCATGAGTTGCTCTAATTTTTAACGAAGTTAGCGATAAAGTTATAGGCCATTTTAATCTACTGTATTGCTGAATTTTAGCAAATAAGTTTGATTCACCTTATGGGAATCTGCAAACATAATTACTGGATGACTTTGGAAACAAGATGACTCTCTCTCTCTGATTTCTTATGCTCTAGTATCCCTGAAATAGACAATATGTGAATTAAGAGAGACATTACCTTACCACCACCTGAGCATTGGCACCTGAAGATAGTGAGACTTTAGACTCTCCAGACATCATATACAACATAACTAGATAAAATATTTTATTATCCACTATAGGCCCAGTGCACGGATTCGTGAATCAGTGGGGTCCCTCAGCCTGGCCTACATCCTCTTGCACTTTGAGACCCCTCTGGGGATGTCAGAGAACCGGTTTTGGCCTGATCTCCACAGGCCAGACCGAGGAACCCCACCAGTGCATGAATCTGTGCACCAGGCCTCTAGTATGCATGTAAGATCGTGGTTAATCTCTTCCCACCTTCTCTCCACTCCCTTCCTTCTGAGATTCAACAGTCTGTTTCATGTTTCCATGTCTGTGTTTTCCAATCCTGTGTTCAAGGTCTCCCTCCTGGTCATCAGTGTCATCATAGCTACTGCTTAGTTTTATATATATATAGATAGGCAATAATTCTATGAAATCCAAATGCTACCAAGTTTCCATTGAAGTTGTTTGGGGAAGACTGCCTACATATATACCTAGGGAATATCCTGTAAAGAATTCTGTTAACAAATTGGCTATCTCCTTAATATGTTTTGAATAACTTCATATATTATAACTTCATTTTATATAAGTTTATATATAAACTCTAATTATATATATACATATATATATAGACTCTAATTATATATATACATATATATATGTATATATATAATTAGAGTCTATCTGTCTTTAAAATATCTTTTACTTAGATGATTATGATGATGAAATAACATTATTAATCAAGTAATAAGGACTGTGGTATAGGAATTTCTTTGTTAAATTATTCCCATAACTTAGTAAAAAAATATTTTACAGCTCTCTCAGCAAAAGCATTGCCTTTCACAGTTTTTATTCTGCTCTGTGTGAGCTCTGCAATGGATTGCTGGCCTGAGCAGGCAGAAGTTCATCTTCTCACAAACCAGTTATCAGTTTTCTGTAGGATGTGTGATTTCCCCTCAAAGTAGAAAATTTAAATTTTTTCCAGTTTTCTTCTGTTTCATGACAGACATCAGATGGTTTTTATATGCATGTTACAATTCTCTTATTACTGTCATTGACTAGGCTGTTGTGCCAGCATAATTCTAGGAATTACATCTTCCAAAATTTCATGAGAAGTCACTATAGCGTACAAAGCTTTAGGCTGGCCACTTTCATTCTGAATGCCTGATCCATCAGCAAACATCATTATATCAGCATTATGAATAAGAATATCAGACAAATCAAGTAAGGGCCTAGTGTCTTACTCTATTACTGTTGAACAGTAATGATCATGTATTTGATCGGGATTTTTTAAAAGACAAACAGGATATTTTCATCTCCCAAGTACAATGTTGGGATTGAATAATAATTCTTGTTCATAGCTAGTCTGATGGCACACTCATATAGTCCCAATCTTAGGCACTTAGTAAGATAGCTGTAACAACATATAGGAATCCAATTAAGTCAAGTGACTAAAGGCAAGGGTTTCAATCTTTTTAAAGTATTCTGTTGAGTAGAGTCTTAATTTTCATGACAAAACAAAGAGGAAGGCTTTACAAAATTTAGAATCTTCGAAACTGAGACTATAGTCAATTTTAGGTTATAAGTTTCTTCAGAATCTATAGACTTAACCAGAAGGTCTGAAAAATTACCATGCAGTCAGTCCTTTAGAAGTATCTTCCTCACTGCAAATTCTGAAATCCATTGTCTACAATATCCCTGAGTGTCACCAAAATTGTCTCTTTTTTTTTTTTTTGCAATAGTGCATTTCATTTGCCAAATGGGCTGAGTCTTTTGGGTCCTCAACAGCAATAAATGCCCTAAATATTTTACCTCTTACCTCTATTTAGCAATAATACAACTTATCTCATGAGGCCTCATGCTCTTGCTAAGGGGGATTGTGACCAAGAAAAGGCATTGGTTTTGCTTTGCTCTTTCGTTCCTGACTCTACCCGCTAATACTTGTAGATCCTTCTGGTTGGATAGCTTCTTCTTGTTTTCCTATAAATGACTAGAGCAATAGAGAGCACTGAAACTCTTAAGCAATACTTTGCCCATAAATATTGGACTTCTTTAAAAGTAAAAGCAAATAAAATGTAAGACTTGTCTATTAGAGAAGCAGGATCCCCCAAAAAACAGATCATAGATAAATTGCAAGAAAACTTTGCAGATGATGGCATTACAGTTATAATGTTTTAGTGATAGGAGCTATATAGGCATTAATGGACCGTGAATTTATTTCCTTCTTCAAGGTCTTGACAAAGGTCAGCCTTCTTTATCATATTTACCTTCTTTTTTTACCGAACATTTGTCAGTGTTAGTGTCACAGGGTGAGTTTCCTTTGATAATTATTCCTTATTTTTCTAATTTGTTCTGTAGCTGGTTTATTCCTTCTAATTGAGCTCTCAACCAAGGGTAGCATTTGATAACACATGGCCATGACTTATGCTTGAATACGCCATTTCTGTTGGTTCTGCATATCAGTATTATTATTCCTAGGACCCAAAGTGATACAATAATTTGTTTCTGCTCAAGATACTTTTCCAGTGCCCCGTGAGTCTGCCGGTCTCTGCTATACTCCTATTTTCAGTAAGAAAATCAGATGCTTTTATTTCCAGAGCTTTCCACAGATGCTCCATATGGAGTATACAATATGGTAGTCTTAATTACATGAAAGATGTCTCCACAATAAGCTCACACGAGAAGCAAGAGAAAGTAAGAAAACATGTTCCTCAGTTACAGGATCTATTCATGTGGGAACTACCGAAGGGAAAAAAAACACACATACCACAATTATAAAGCTTATTCAAAATACCAACAGCCAACCAGATGGAAAGTGAGGGATTTCTGGGGAAATTCCAGAATAAGTGGTGCCAGTATCTACCATAAAAAGTGAAGATATGTTAACTTGAGAGAAAGTTGTTGAAAGTAGATGTCACCAGTTCCTACCTCCGAGATTCAGTCAGCTGTAATTTACTTGTCCATTGTGCCCTGGCTTTCTGTACTTTTCTGATCCCCTGTTTGTGCAGTTTCTGCATCATCTGGACCTTTCTCTCCAACCCCCATCCCAGTGCCCCAGCTTCTTGCAGTAGTGAAGCTCCTTCCATTGCTTCTTTCCTAGGTTGAACAGAATAGAGGTTATTTCCGTTAGTGAAAAGTTTTAACTGAACAGCAAACACAGCAGTTTTTAACTTCTTCACATTTTTTTCTGGATTGTCTCAAAACTGAGTAATTGCAGCTAACATTTGAGTAATAGTCTTATTATCAGGATATTTGGGGTGCCCCCTTCTCCATTGAGTGTTGGGGATGGAGTCATTATGAGAAAAATAATTTTCTGAGACTCATATGAGAGGATGAACAATTTTTGTTTGTGTGGAATTGCATCCCTGGGTTTCTGAAGTCTCATTTCCTTTAATTCAGTCCTGTGTTCCTGTAACCTGGAATTCAGGAGAGCTAAAAGCTCAGTCAGTGCCCAGTTTCTGTTCCGTGTTGCAGCCAGGTCCAGTTCATCATCAGGTTGTGTGTGGTCCACATGGCCGTGACCATATTGGGCAAATGCAGGGGGGCGGGAGCATGCGAGCCCTATGAGACTGGAGTCAACCAAGAGAGCAAACCCCTTTGCTTAGGGAATGAAGTATCCCCAAACTTCCCACGCTTGCAGGTGGGACTGACACACCAGTACCTCCCAGACATCACTTTACTGAGCATGCATCTATTGTCTTCCTTGTCCGGTTCCTTCCCCCGCCATCTGCAGGGAATGGACTAGTGGCTCCCTGAGGAGTATTAAACTGCGATCTCCTGGCACAGTTGCCCACGTGACATTCCTATAGTATTTGGCCTTCCCTTTGCTCCGTTTCTATTACTCACAGCTAAGTTAGTTACAATGGTATCTGTCTGTCCTTGCAATTCTGCCACTTTGTCCTTCATTTAAACTTGGATAGTTGGCAAGAGAGCAGAGATAACGGTGGGTAGGACCAGAGGATGATTTTGATATGTCCCTGGATCCATGCAAGTACATTTTGATGGAAATAATGGAATATAACACGGGGTTTCTCCCAGCTCACCTTGAGAGGAAAGACTATGAGCAGTCTCCTCCGATGGGTCTCCCAAGCCCTTAGGTCTTCTGCAGTTGTGGAGGGTGGTGAATATTTGGCTACTTCTTGATGTTGTGGGTCATGTTTTGGTATCCAATGTGCTTGTATCATCAAAATCGCCAGTTGCAGAATGTCATACAATACCTTGTACACATGAGCAAGCATGGGAGTCTGAATTGAAAACATGCTGGAAAGGACATCTACAAATGTCTGGGAAACAGAAAAAGCTTTCCTATGAGTAATATCAGCTGGCAGCAATGCTGGGTAGCTTCTCAATGGCATTAGCATCACTGGTGAGCAAATAAGAGAAGCTAGTTTTCCTCACATTGTAACAAGAAGAATGTGCACTTATATGGCTCTTGGCTCATATTATTGTGTTGCTGTATTCATCAACATAATACTTAGTAAACCATTTGCCTTTTTCCAAGTAACTAGGGAAACTTCTTTGCATCAAGTTGCCTTCATATGAGGGACAGAGAATTTCATACAAGTTCTTAATTACTCCCTAAACATATTCCTTTGTAATTTCTGCTTTCCTAGAGCCATGATGTATAGATGATAAGAGACTCTTGGAAATAGAATCTATACCACAACATAGAGTGAGCTCAGGGCTAGTATATGAGGAGCGCAAGCCTGTATCCTCCAAAAGGAAGGTAACCCATTACCAGCTAAAGAAGTTGTGTCTTCATCCTTCTTTGAAGGGAAACCCATTAAAGATTGGAACTGTATATCTGAAAACTCATCAATTTCCTTTTCCCAGGAACTATTTGAAACAAAAAAGGATAAGGAGATATAGTGGGAATAAAGAGAGTAAAAATAGCAAAGAAAGGAAGAAAATGTTTCTATGAGAGAGAAAGTGCCGTTAATTCTCACATTGCTTCTCCCATTCTTCTCATTCTCTCCTATTGGCTATTCAAATCATTTTTAACTTTCCTCTTACAATGATATCTACCCAATAAATACTCATAATTCATTTGCTTAAAATGTTGTCCTCCTAAAGCCCTCACAAATCCTGAAAGAAACAGGAAGACAGGGCCATATCCTCCTGGATGCTCATTTTTCAAATGGTTCTACAGCTTCAAAGAATTTATGACACGAAAATTGACAAGAGGCTTATTTAGCTTAAAAGATGTCTGTCCATTTGAAAGAAGTAAATATCATTTATAATTTCAAGTTTTCTAAAGAAATTGCTAAACAAAAGATTTGTCTTTCCTTTCTAGTGTCAGGCAAATTACTACTCTTTAGATTTCTTCTTACCTTTACACCAAAAATGAACTGTGAACTAGAATCGTGGCCAATAGGAGAACAAGTTAGTCAGGGCACAATCTGACTATATGTTTAGCTGTGCTTTATGAATTGACAAAATTACCATGCTAGAAGTTTACATTTTGTGAAATAGATTGTTAACATATTTAATATAGCATATCTAATGTATACCATATAGTTTTAACCTCTCATGCCCATTTCATAATGGAATTATTTTACTTTCTGTCATATCTCTACCTTGAATCCTCACTCTTTCCCGTAAACCTGTTTTTCTACAAAGTTCAAAAGACTGGTACTTATTAACTCACCTATTTGCAAATTAAAAGTTCACATCACAATGTTTAATTGCAAGGTGTTTTCAAATGAGTGTGTGTGTGTGTGTGTGTGTGTGTGTGTGTGTGTGTAGATATATACATACAGGTACGTATATATACATATATATATGTATATATATGTATATATATATATATATATATATATATATATATATTACAAAGGGGAGTTATATGTGTTTATTTTAAATTTGCTTGGAGAGTAAAAATTAAATATAATCTAATTTATGGTATCCTATATTATGGTATCTATAGGATTTTATATCATACTTTTAAGTTTTACTTACTATCATAATTAAATCATGATATCTCACTGGTTTCTTTGTGATAGATTCCCATAAATTCTGGGACATTGGACAGTGGGGACACAGCTATATTGCTCACGCAGTCCACTGATGATATTTTACAGTTTTGATGGCTGGCATGTTCTGCAATGGTCATTTCAAGGATATGCTCCTCCATGCTGCCCTCTCCTGGTCTAATTACAGTAAAGCTTCCATCCCAGAGCTTCCTGCTTAGGGCAGGCAGGCACCCTTTTCATGATGAAGGGTAACTTTATGTAAAGTCCTCATGTAATTTCCCAGCAATGCTCAGTTTATAGCAACAGAAGAGGTAGACTCTTAGAGTAATTTCTTCTTTTGAAAAGAAAACACTGTATTTTTAACGTGTGATTTAGAATTCCCAATCACTATGGATATTTTACTCAGCAGTGAATCCATCTTTCTCCTCTTTCTATTCTTGATAGCTGTTTTCCCCCAAAACCTCATTTATTTATTAGACCTTTAGCTTTGTTTCAAATATGTGACTGCAACATTATGAATGATAAACATGAAGTAATTTCCCTTGAGAGGATTATAAAGTTGAGCATTAATGAACGATATTAAAGCATAGATTTAGTGATGCCATATAAAATTAGCAATATATTTTTAAATAGAAATATTTGCATTAAAATGTACACAAAACAGCTAGCCTAACATTGGTATTACAAAGGGTTATATTATAGCCCTTGACATTTTATTGTTTTGCACAGTGATTTAATATTTTTATAATATTTCTTTTAGAACAGAGTTCTGTGAAGCTTGAAAGGTTAAAATGAAGTACATCCCTGGTGTGTTTATTTTAAGCTTTAAGACTTTTATAGAAGAATACAATTCTTAGAAGGTCTAAAATTTAGTATGCTGCCTCAGGAATATGAAAGATCTAACCTAAGTAAACACATAAAATGGTGCTTGTTTATAACAAACCTTGATCAGTAAATTGTGTTTGTTCTGTTATATCACTGCATAATGTTCTAAATTTATCTGACAGTCGCTTTTTTCTAGCAGAGAATGTATTGAAAACATGTTTTTCTCAGAATTTACCTATAGAGGGTGTTTTAATAACCCATTTCTCCCTTCTTTGCCTATCTCTTTTTAGTCTTACTGGAAGCTTTGTGCCAGACTTAATAGTGAGCATGAGTAGCCAAATGTGGCTGCACCTTCAAACAGATGAAAGCGTTGGATCTGTTGGATTCAAGGTTAACTACAAAGGTAATGGTGAATTGCTACTATGGGAAATATGTTATTTTAATACCACCAGAGAATACTTTTAAATTCTAGTTTAATTGCATCTACAAAGTAAGTTTCCCAGAATATAAGCAATAATATATTTTAAAAAATGCTTTTCTTTTAAAGTAACCTACCAATGTTTATTTCACCTTCCTTTACATGATTTTTTGTTTAAATTGTGTCTGTTTTGCTATACATTATGTCTCCCCTGGTCTACTATACTATCTCTATGCTTTAATCATGCTGGACTCTCAGTCCTTCCCAAAATAGTGTAGTTTTATACATGTCACACAGTTTGCCTGGCTATGTATATATTATATGTATTTAATTATATATTTATACATATACTTTATATATAGTCACATACATAATGTGTATATATATTTACATGTAAATTTTATATATTCATATATTTTATGTGTACTTATAGATATATACACAAATTATTAAATACTTAAATACCTAGTAAAGGGCTTAAAAATTGGGAATACTTTTAAAAATGTGTTAGTGGTCCCCTTAGATCAAGCATATGGTCTTAACGTTTAGATTATCAACTCCTGTGTAACTGGTAGACCACAAATGTGTGAATTGCCCATACCAGTGTTGGTAGTGATATAGATTAATTACATCTGTATAACAAAATATTTTGTTCTACTTCCACTTATAAAAGATAGATGCAAGCATTTTGAAATCATGAATATCTTTGACACATGATGAACCTTTATTAAAGTTAGAACCTACATATTAGGAATTCTAAATTGTAATTCTGACTGAAGAAATATATAAATGTTAATAAATTCAATTAAAATCGTGTTTTAAAATATGAAAACATATAAAAGAACCCTTCAGAACACTGTCACTTGATTTATTATTTCTATTGTGGTAAAAATTATTATTCTTTAGCTTATCAATTAAACAATGGCTACACAAAAGTCTCTTGCTTGCATAACAATAACTTTTAATCAGAGTTTCCTTTTTCAGCATTGGCTTGCCATGCCTTTGTATCCAGACACAGGGAAATGAATGCATGATGTTGTCAGGGAGACAGGACACAGGCATTCTGTGTTTTTAACTTTTGACTGAATTGGTTTATATTAATTTGAATAGTTCATGAAATCTGTATAAATGTCAAATTAAAAGTAAAAAGGTTATCCTGATTATAATTTAAAATATATGTTTATTCCATTTAAAAATCTACATCTGCCCCCAGTGAAAAAAAATGTTACAAAATTTAAAGGGTGATCAGCTTATATTGAAAATACCTACGTGATTTCTCTTTTTCCTCCTCCAAGTGACTAATTGAACCTGGCATCATTATATTCCTCTTGGTTTTTGTATTTTCTTCACCCTATGAAGGAAAACTTACGGTTATTTAAACCTTAGAAACAGTATTAATCACTAATGACAGTGCTACAGCAAAGAGCAAAGTTATTAAGCTCATGACCAGCTTGGAGGAGAGAAGAGCATTCTCCATGTCTACAAAGCTCTTCACTCCATTGCAGTTCAAGAGTTCAAAGTACAAAAAATAGTGTTGCTTTGTTTTCTTTTGCTCATTTTTCAGCAAGAATAATTCAGAAAATATTTCCTAAAGATCTGCTTATGTGTCAGCTATAGAATGAGTTGTTGAATATAGAAGGAACATCCAAATATCACCTCTCTCAGCAAGATTGTAATATAGAGACAGAAAAAAAGCACCTAAGTATTCATAAACAAATATGCACAAAGATGAGATATTTGAAACTAACCCTAGAGATTCTTAGTGAATAATGCCCTTATTCTCCCTCCCTTCAATCTGTTCTCTTCCAATCTAACTACCACATCACTAAAAGTGATTTCCTAGCAGCAGAGATTCATATTACCATGTTTCCATAACTTTCTATTGTCTCGAGTTAAAAACAAAACCTCCCTTCATCCTGTTTTTGTCCTTTGTCCATTTTTATCAAATTATCCATAATTCTCTGAACTCAGAAACTTGTTTTACACCTGTCCTCTGGACATTCAGTAAATTCTACCTGAATCCCTATTCTAATTTTAATTCAACATCACATTACTCATCCTTGAAGGTGAAGTTCAAATATATTTTCTTCTGTGCAGCTTTCCTTAACTCCACCCATCACAAAATAACACCTCTGTGTTTTAAAACCTTTTCATATATATCATATTCACCTTTATTTTTCCAATAGCAGCTCCCTGTTTTGTCATCACATGTGATTAATGATTGTTCAATAAAGCTGGCCAAATTATTTGACCTGTATAATATGATGTAACATAGGGTTAGATATGTCTTTAAAAATTTATTTGTCATGATTTTTATTTTACACTGAAAATCTTAATTTTACTTTCTCCATAATTTTAAAACCTGAGCTCAAAGTTGAAGTGGGGTTCATTTTAAGAAGTTTCAAGTTTTGATATGCAGATAGAGTCAGCAACCTTGCCTACTAAAAATAATTTTCATAATTATCATGTTCCCTGTTAAGTAGTGTGTTGGTTTTAAATGGAACACTTGCTAAAATAGCTTTCCAGATTTGATCTAAAGATATCTTTTTTGGTCACCTGTAGATTTTGCATGATATAGCATTAGATGTAGCATTCCTATAAATTAAACATATATCACTATATATATATATATATATTAGAGGCCTGATGCATGAAATTTGTACATGGGTGGCGGGGGGAAGATCGGGCCTAAATGGGCAGTCGGACATCCCTCTCACAATCCAGGAGTGCTGGCTCCTAACTTGCCTTCCTGATTGCCCCTGACTGCTTCTGCCTCCCAGCCTGATCACCCCCTAACCACTCCCCTGCCAGCCTGATTGATGCCTAACTGCTCCCCTACCAGCCTGTTTGCCCCTTTCTACCCTCCACTGCAGGCTTGGTCACTCTCAACTGCTTTCCCCTCCAGGCCTGAGTCCTACCCAACTGCTCTTCCCCGCTGGCCCAGTCACCTCCAAATTCCCTCTTCTGCCAGCCTGGTCACCCCTAACTGCCTTCCCCAGCAGGCTTTATCACCTCCAACTGCCCTCTCTTACTGGTCTGGTCCCTCCTTACTGCCCTCCCCTGCAGGCCTGATCACTCACAACTGCCCTCCCTTGCAGGTCGGGTCCCTCCCAACTGCCTTTCCTTGCTGGCCATCTTGTGGCGAATATCTTATGTCCATATAGGGGCAGCCATCTTTGATCACATGGGGGCAGCCACACCTTGTGTGTGGGAGTGACGGTCAATTTGCATATTACTCTTTTATTAGATAGGATAGAGGCCTGGTACATGGGTGGGCGCCAGCTGGTTTGCCCTGGAGGGTGTCCTGGATCAGGGTGGGGGTTCTCTTGGGGCATGAGGCAGCCTGGGCAAGGGGCCTGGTGGGGTTTGCAGATAGGCTATGCCCCCCAGTGACCCAATTGGAAGCTCTGGTATCTGGAATTTATTTATCTGCTATAACTGAAACTTTGTAGCCATGAGTGGAGGAAGCTTGGCTTCCTCTATCACTGGAGGCAACCCAAGCCTCCTGCTCTCTCCAGCTCAGTAGCTGTTGCCATTTTTTTTTTTGGGGGGGTATATTTATCTCCTATAATTGAAACTTTGTAACATTGAATGGAAACCTAGGCCGGCTAAGGTATGCTGAAAGCTTGGCTTCCCCTATTACAGGGGAAACCCAAGCCTCCTGATCGCTCTGTGGTTGCAGCCATCTTGGTTGGGTTAACTTGTATACTCGCTCCTGATTGGCTGGAAGAGATTCACCAAATATGTTGTATGCATATATCCATAGACATAGACAATAGGGTGGTGAAGGCCTGGGATGGTCTGGGAACCAGATGGAAGAGGGAGCAGTGAGGGAATAAAAGAGGAACATCTGTAATACTCTCAGCAATAAAGATTTAAATTTTAAAACGTACATACAATAATTTATGTCTGTAAAATAAAATAAAATAATGGGTGAAATGCATGAATAGACACCTCACCAGAGATGAAGAGATATTTAATATAATATGTCATTAGAAAACTGCAAATTAATATGAGATACCCCTAACACCTATTATAATAGCCCAAATACAAAACATGGACAATACCAAATACTGGTAAGAATGAGGAACTATTGGAACGCTCATTCATTGCTGGTGGGAATGAAAATGCCACAATCATTTTGGAAGACAACTAGTGGTAGATTTTACAAAACTAAATATATTCTCTTCATTTAATATATTTTTATTGATTTCAGAGAGGAAGGGAGAGGAAGAACAAAATAGAGACACAGATGATGAGAGAGAATCATTGACCAGCTGCCACACTAGGGATCGAGCCCAAAACCCAAGCATGTGCCCTGACCTGGACTGGAACCTTGACCTCCTGGTTCATAGGTCAATGCTCAACCACTATGTCATGTCAGCGGGGCAAAACTAAATATATTCTTACTGTATGATCCAGCAATCTCACTCTTTAGTATTTACCCAAATGAATAGAAATCTTATAGCTACACAAATACTGTACATAGTATATTTACAATAGTTTTATTTATAATTGCCAAAACATAAAGCAACTAATATGTTCTCTAATAGTTGAAGAGATTAATAAACTATGATATATCAAGATAATGGAATATTATATAATGCTAAACAGACATGAGCTATTAAACCAGAAAACACATGGAAGAAACTTAAATGCATATTACTAAATGAATGAAGATAAACTGAAAAAGCTACATATTGTGTTTCAACTATATGATATTCTGGGAAAGGCAAAACAATGAAAACAGTAAAAAGATCACTGGTTGCCAGGAGTTAGGAAGAAGGGAGGGATGGGTAGGCAAAACTTGGAGGATTTTTAAGGCAGTAAGTTTATTCTGTACGATATTGCAGTGATGAAGACATGTCATTATGCAATTTTCAAAGTCTATGGAATGTACAGCAGCAGAAAGAACTCTGATTTAAACTATAGACGTTTGAGGATGGTGTGTCAATGTACATCCATCAATTATAACAAGTGTGGCATTGTGGTATAGGATGTCAATAGTAAGGGAGGCTCTGTGTGTGTGTGTGTGTGTGTGTGTGTGTGTAGGAAAGGAACATATAGGGACCCTAAACTTTCTGGTCAATTTTACTGTCAATATAAAACTTTTCTAAAAATAAATTATATAAATAAAAAAATAAAAAATAAAATCAATAATACTCATAAAGGTGTTTAGAATGTTTATAAAATGATAGTATTTTATATTAATGGAAGTATTTGAAAGCTTTAAGTTACTGTTCACCCTGATCTATTAATATAGTTTTCTGATTTAGTCTACTACTCAATTTCCATGACTTATTTCCAGGCTGGGAAGAAAAAAAAAAAGAAAAGAAAAAGAAAAGCAATAACTTTCTGAGGACATCACTAAGCGGCACCTTCTGGCCAGTACCCTCAACTGTCATTCATATTGATTGCAGCTTACACAGAATTTCAGACTATATTAAGTTCATAGTAGAGAAAGAACTTGATTCAAATTGACCTCCAAAATTCACTCAAAATAATAATATTATTCTCGGCTTGATATATCTCTAATAACAATACGATAGAAATGTTCTTTCTAGTTTAATTCAATTGTGAAGCTTACCCAAGTTAGGGCATTTTCCAAATCAGTGGTCAGCAAACTCATTAGTCAACAGAGCGGCAAACCATGGCTCACGAGCCGCATGTGGCTCGTGAGCCATGGTTTGCTGACCACTGTCTTAAATTACTTTGAAGAACAGTAAACACTTAGATTAAATGATCTTTTTATAAATATCTTGGTTTACACTTTTTGAAATAATTATGTTGTCTATATATGCTGCCATTTTTTATGGTTCATAAACATCATTAATAGCTAATATTTATTAAGCACCCATCTGTATGTGAAACTGTTAGATACATTAAAGGAACATCTTAAACAAGATTAAATGACTCAGACAAAAATTAAAGTATAAAAGAACACATACAGTATAAAATAGAAAATTATATTGACAGCCAATATCTATTTATATTAGATATAATTATTTTCTGTTTGTGGTTTGTGTGCTGTGAAATTATGTAGTAAAAGAAAGCTCATCTTGCTTCAGCTTCAGCAAAGAATCTGACAAAGCCTTGAATTTTTACATATTTAAAAAGATGGGTGTGATCACGATCTTTGCATGTCTTATTTTGTGGCACAGCGTATTCAAATTTTGGTCAGAGAAGATGCATAACTATGTGAAAATCTGATACTTTGAGGTTAAAAGAAACGAAAGTGGAAAAGTAAAACACTAATAAACGTGCAAAGGGTGTTTACATGCTAAACCATCAGATTCAATCCAAAGCCTTAGCTATGTTTAAGGTCCTTTTACAAAATAAGTCAGAAGATCAATAAAAATATAAGATGACATGAATTAAATTATAATCTTATCAATTTCACACTAGTGAATCAATAGAGTTATTATACCAAAAATGGCGTATTTTTCAAACAGTCAAGATGTAGAATTGAAAGACAAACCTTCTGAGGGAAATGTAATGAGACAATATTATATTCATTGCTTTAGGGCTGAAGCATAATTTTAAAAATTTGTTTAAATGTTCATTAACATTCAGAAATATGTCATAGGTTTTTTTGGTCAAGCTTAGACTATTTTATAGCTGTTGTGCACAATGTGTTTTAAGGCAATTTTTCTATCACTTTTAGATCTGAAAATAAGAGAGCAAGTTCCAACCAAATAGACAATTTCAAGACACTGTACAAAATAAGCCTTCAGCAATGAGATATGGAAAGCTAGGGGATAAGATTTGGCCACAAGTATACCAAAAGTAAAAAAGAATGAATGAGAATGAATGAATGAATGAATGAATGAATGAATGACTAAATAAGTAAATAAATAAAGTCTTTCTGAGCAGTTCAAATTCATGCCACCTAAATCTTAGCCAATTTTAAAATTTATATTTAAAAGCCAACGGTTTATTTTTCTAAGAATAATAATTATGTTCTTTTTGTTGGAAATTTATGAAGATAATAAAAATAGAAATATGAATTTTTATAAAGGAGAAAATGTAATAATCATAAAAAATAATCACATTGAAGTAGAACCCTATTTTGTGGTATCTAGTGCACTTCCTTTGTCAGTATAAATTAGTAGGACATGTTCATAGTGTTTATACAATTTGTGCTGCTGTTAGAGCTCTCATAGATTTTTTAAACATTTTTTATTTTTAGTTTTTAATTGCAGTGAACATACAATATTATATTAGTTTCAGGAATACAACTAAGTGATTAAACATTTATATAACATATGAAATGTGTACCCTGATGAATGTAGTATAAATTAGGACCAATTTAAAAATGGAAATTGGGTTCTGTCACTGGCCTCTGAAAAACCTCTCTCCATCTGTGCTTAGAACTGTCACGAAAGGAACAGTAACATTGTTTGCATACCTACATCTGTGCTTAGAACTGTCACGAAAGGAACAGTAACATTGTTTGCATACCTACATCTGCTTAGAACTGTCAGGAAAGGAACAGGAACTAACATTGTTTGCATACCTATTTTACACTGGACATCACGTTAGAAGTTGTAAATATGCTCTCATTTAATCTTTCTAAGTTCAATTGGTTTGTCAAGTGCTGAATTTAAATAACCATGTGACATTGAGACCCACTCCATTGGAAATGATATGTAAATGTATTATGCTTGCTTCCAATTAGTCTATAGTGAAAAAGTCTGTGTGAATATTTCAATGTATTAGTTTATTCACAAAAATATTTAAAGAAGATTTAACTGTAAAAGAGCAATGGTTCCAATTTAGTTTATAAAATCCTAATTTATAAATTATTCTTAAAGATATACGTTACATGTAAGAAATTTGAAATGATGAATGTTTAGTGCAATGGTATTCTACATTCACTTCATATTATTCACACAAATAACATTTATTAAATATCGCTAGTTTATGTGCCTACCTTGTGAGGTGATGTGGACATGAGCTCTTCTTTTAAGGCAATCTCTGTCTTGTCAGACAAGAAGTAGACAAAGGCAGAAATAACATTGCATTGTTGTGAGTGCAATAATAGAAGCTTGTACTAATTGCAGTGATAGCACAGGGGAAAGAGTAATTAGCTTGCCAGGGGACAAAGGATTAGGGCAGGCTTCAGATAGGAGTGATGTCAGGTGAGCGGTGGTGGAGTAGTAAGGGGTCAACATCCTAGACAGAATAAATAACATGGGCAGAGGTATAAAATCATGACTCAAGGGGATCGACTAAAAATAATATATTTTTTAAGCATAGTGGTAAGAAGGAAGGAACACTGGCAGATGAGACCAGAAATGTGGCTTTAAAAATTACAGAGTCCAGGGAGGGATTTAAGCAGTCCGTAGTAACTTGTGCCTATGTTTGGATAATATTGTTTTTGGAATTTGTATAGAAGGGGAATCAAAGGGAAAAAGTAGATTAAGATGCTATTTTAATCATACAAAAATAGATAAGCCAAATCCAAGATAATGGCAGTCGAGGTTATAAGAAGACAATAGAAACTGGAGACACAATTGGCAATTGCTGGAATCCCAACAGATGCTGTTAGAATTGTGTTGAATAAAGTAGAGGGGATAATCAAAGATTACACCCAGCTCTTCTGCTTGAGTGACTGGAGGAACAGCTGTTACATTAAGGAAATATGTTGAGAAAGAAGATCAGATGTTAACGTAAGGACATAAAATAGATTTAGGCTCATTGCATATGTGAGACATCACATTGAATTGGCTGTCAATATGCAACTGGAATTCAAGAAAGAGATCTTGATTCTTTGTGTGGGAAGCTGGCTGTATGGCATAGGGGACTCTCATGGGAAGATATGAGGGAGAAGTAGTTACTGCCAGCTAAGATGTAGTGATTATAACGCATGTCAGTATGTTGTAGAATAAATTCCACAATTCAGAGATATGTTACATATCTGAAATAAAAATCTTGTTAGATATGTTGGTAATTAGGTAGATAGAAACTAAAGTGTCTCTGAAAAAATAGTTAGACATTGGATCACCGGCATAGATGGCATAGGAATAGACATGGTGTCAATATCAGTAGAAAATGTGTAAAGATGGTTTAAATTCAGATAAATTTATAGGTATGGGGAGGAGGGAGGAATCAAGAAAGTGTGGGTTTTCATACTGTATGGCTTCAATTTCCTATTAGAAAGCACATTTAAAATAAGAAGACAAGGGGGTAAGGAAGGTATCAAGATGGATGGAATTGGTCTAGCCTCACAATACCTTAGGTTGGAAGGTAGCAAGAAAGCCTGTCTTACTTTCCTGAAAGCTCTAAGTATTCGCTTCCTGCTTTTTTGTTTTTGTTTTGGTAGAAAATGTAAAGATAAATAATTTTTAATGTATGACCTCACCCTTATTTTAATCCTAGTTCTAAAATTAAAATGACTTTCTTAACAATCGGTTCGAGACCAAAATTTTCTTCCTGGTGTCTTGATTAGACAAAGCTCCTCCCCAGTATATTCCTTAGACACACACATGTAACAATATCCCATTAGTTCTTCATGTTCAAAACTATTTTTCTATAGCTTTTTACTCAAAGGACAGCTTAGTTGGGCTTTATATCCTGTGAATGCATTCTGTCCCCTTAAGTTTGTTGAAAATATCTCTTCCCTGTTGCTTTACTTTGCATGTTGTTTTGGAAAAAGCTGCCTCTTCCCTGTTGCTTTACTTTGCATGTTGTTTTGGACAAAGCTGATAAGAGTCTAATCCTCATGCCTTTTCGAGTTATTTCAACTTATTATCTAGAGTCTCTGAAAGCTTGTCTTCTTCTTCTACTTTTTGTTCTTTATAAAATTAATTAAAATTTGCCTCACCTTTCTTTGGCATCCGGTAGGTCCTTTTAAGTCTAGACTTGCAACTTCTTTAATCTTTGGAAATTTTCTTACGTCATATAAATGTAAATACAGGTTCTCTTTTACTGTTTTGATTTTTTTTTCAGGGATACTAAATTAGCTTATGCTGTTTTTCTATCTTCCATTACAAGTATTTTATCTCTGATCTATTTTAGATTTTCATCTCATTGTCATTCTCCTGGGTTTTTCTTTTCTTTTTCTTTTTTAAAAATATATCTTATTGATTTTTTATAGAGGGGAAGGAAGAGGGTTAGAAAGTTAGAAACATCAATGAGAGAGAAACATCCATCAGCTGCCTCCTGCACACTCCCTACTGGAGATGTGCCTACAACTGAGGTACATGCCCTTGACCGGAATTGAACCTGGGACCCTTCAGTACACAGGCTGGCACTCTATCCACTGAGCCAAACTTGTCAGGGCTCTGGGCTTTTCTTTTTCCTGCTTTTATTTGATGTCATTTATAAAATTTCCATTTGAATTTTTCTCCTTTGGCTGCCTGATGGTTTATGTTCACTTTCACTACAGTTTTATATATTATTTTTTTCTATTTCTTTCCTGTATTAAATTAACTTTTGTCTCAATATAACCTATCTTATGTCCTTTATTCCTCTATTTCAAGGAGATTTGTAATCTCCCTAGTTGCTTGTTTGAGTGTATTTAATTTAGTTTGGGGAGTTGTATTATAAATTTATTAAACTCTATAGTTATTTTCTGGTTATTGTACCATCAGGAATGTGTTGATTCCCATTTTTTATTTCTCACAATAGTTTTGCATAGATATGGTTGGCTTTCTCCTATTGATTATGCTCTCTTCTGTTCTCTTTGCAGTTATGTTGTTTTTGTTTTTAATGGAACAGTATTTATCAGGGTAAGAGATGGTTTGGCAAGTTTTGTTTCTCTCTTGACTCTTTGGGATTCTTTTAAAAATTTTTTCTGATTTTGTTGTTGTCTTGTGAAATTTGTTATTTTCATTATTTTATTTGGCTGTCTTATTTCAGTGAATACTATCCTTTCAATATATATGCATATCTGCTTTCTGGGACTGCTACTTTTAATTCAATAGACTTTAAATTCCCTGTTTAGTCAAAGCTGTGAACTACTGAGCATCAGTAATGTGTTTAGTATTTTGGCACTTAATATTTTACTTTTTAACTTTTCTTTTTATGGGGATGATTCTTTCTGTGCTTTGTTTCTGTCCTTTGTGACTTTTACTCTATTTTTCACAGACCTTTTTTTCTTCTTTCCTCTGCCCCCCACAGATGTCTTCAAATTTCCCACCCTATATTCTATATTTACAGTCTTGAAGATGGATTCTGTAGTTTCTTTTTATTTTCTTTATTTATAGACAAGTAGAGGTGTATTATTCTGAAGGCATAGGTCATGCATGGTTTTATTTTCATTCTTGTTTGTTTATATAGTTTTTAGGGGTATTTTAGGGAAGATTCAGTATCACACAGCCATCATTTTTCTCCAGACATAGTCATGTAGTCTTAATGTTATAGTTGACACAGTTCTTACAATTCATCAGGTTGAAAACCTTAGTTTGCATAAGACAAAACAGGAGGCCAGAGAAAGCAAGTAGATTGGTTGAAGTCAAATTACTATTTCAGGCAGGATATGACAGAATTCCAGGTTTCCTTCCTCTGACTTCCAGTATTTTCCCAATATACTGTGTATCTTCCAAAAATTAAATGCAAGTCAATAATTTTGGCATCTAATATGATACCTAAAATGATGAGTGATCAAGATCATAATTGAGTAATAAAATAGTGATAGATATTTCGGAGCTGTTTAGGTAAATATTTTCAGTACATTTTACAATGAGTGAACAAAGCAATACCTAATGAACATGAAGCATGGTTTATTTGAAGGAGCTGAGTTTTGTGTTTTTTGTTTTTTGGGGGTGTATGTGCGTGTGTGTGTCTATGTTTTATTCTTAAAATATGTTGAGAATTGAAAGACAGATTTATTTGCATTTCAATAATATTTGCAATAATTGGAAAACTATAACTGTGTTTCTATGCTAAGAGCTATTATTAATAAGATTGTTTTCTGTACTTCACTATCTTTTTTAAAAAATACATTTGTATTGATTTTTAAAGAGAGGTAAAGAGAGGGAGAGTTAGAAACATGGATCATAGAGAAACATCATCATTTGCTTCCTATGTACCCCTTGCTGGGGATCCAGCCTACAGACATGTGTCCTGACCAGTAATCAAACCAATGATTTCCTGGTGCATGGGTTGAAGTTCAACCATTGTGCCACATTGGCCAGGCTATTTATCTTTCATGTACATCTATCTTTTGGTAGAAATCTATTTAATTTTTATTTATTACAGTACTCAAGTTATACATAAAAATAATAGACTTAAAATATTATGCATTGATTTATAGGTTACCATTATCATATATTTTCTTCAGTTGTATGATCATCATCTGTGGAATGTTGAAAAATGCCAATTACATGTAAATAAAACCAAAACTATGTATGTAAGTGTATATGTATATGTAAATACAACTTTACATAGTGAAATAATGTTTTGCATAGTGAGAAAACATTATGTAAAATTTTTATATAATTCTGATTCTAGCCAACAGAAAAGTATTTTATATACTCCAAAAAGTTAAATGAGAATTCATTAAAAGACAATCAAAATATCTGATTAAATGAAATTTCATCCAAAATTATAATTTCTGAGGTACAGCTTATCAGAAATATTATTAATCAATTATCTACACTAATAAAAGAGTAACATGCTAACTGACTGTACCTTCGTGGTGCCCACCAGCCAATCAGGAGTGAGTATGCAAATTAACCCAACAAAGATGTCAGGTTAATTTGCAAATACAGGTGCTGAGTGGCAGGGGGTGTGGCGGGAAGCTTGTGTCATCGCCATGGTGATGATGCTGGCGTTCCACACCACCTCAGCCTCTCTGGGCCTCTGGGCAGCATGGGAAGGTGGAAAGGCGGCTCCAGGCCAGAGTGAAGGCAGTGCCGGCAGCCAGGGGAAGGAAGGTCCATTCTTGAACAAATCTCTGTGAATTGAACCTCTTGTGTCTAATTAAGATTACAGACATGGAATGTACAATGAAAGCTTACCAATATGATATCCAAATCTTTGCTGATAACTTCATAATATTCATAAGATTTAAAATTTAACACCACAATTAAAATAAGCAATGAAAAATTTGAATCGTGATTGCCTTTTAAGCCTCTCTGAATAGTGGTTTTGATAATAGAATAGAAAAGTAACCTCTGTGGCTTTAGTGTCTGAAAGGTACAATGCTAGGAGCCAAGATCACAGAGACAGGGGAAAAACTAGAAAGTGGTCCTGTTTAGGTCACCTAGGAATCAAATTATATGCAGAACTGGGAAGTCATTGAAGGATTTTCAACAGAAGAGTGATGATGTGTTTTTATTTTTATTTTTCAATCACTCTGGATGATGTGTTGAGAAAACACAGTAGGAAGGCAAACATTGAAACAGGGGAATATGCAAGAGTCCAGGTGAGACATCATTGCAAATTGAAACAAGGTGGTAACTATGAGAAGTTAAGACTTTGAGAAGAGCAGGTTCAGGGATACAAATGAAAACAATTCTGTTTTGCATATAATAAATTTGGGATGATAACTGATATTTAAGAATGCATATGGAGTAGGTAGTTGGATATATGAATCAATATCTTAGAGATAGGGTTGCCACAGATGATCTACTGTGTCATACACTACTGAGAAATCAAAAAAGAAGACTGAAAACTGACTACTGATGTGGCAGAATGGGTTGTTTTTGTTTTTGTTTTTTCCATAATGGGTATTCTTGACAAAGCATAATTGCAATGGCTTTTTTGAGGTGTTCTAAAAAAAGCAACTGTAAAAGGACAATAGCTGGAGGGAAATGTGGAACCAAATGAGGTTTTGATTGTTTATTTTTAAATGGGAGATATTCAGCAAGTTGTCATGCTGATGTGAATAATCTAGTGCTGTGATACTCAAAGTACTGGTCTATCACCCAAGCCTGAGAGAGCCACCGAGTGATAATGAGTTTGTGCCAGAATGTATATCAATGCACTCCTCCTTTCACTGATAAAGCTTCGGTATGGGAAAAAAAATGTCAGGGGAAATAAACATTATGATGAATGATATAGTTGATTTATATTGTGGGAAAAAAACGTTATTACTTTTAGCAGGTTATGGACAACCATTTGGTGGGTTTTACTTTTAGTAGCACCAAAATCGTGGAAGGGAGAAAATTGTTGAAGGGATACTATAGAGAGCTGTGACAGGCAGAGAAAATGGTAACAGCTTCCTGATCTTGCTGGCCCTGAGGAACTGCACTTTTGGTTAGTTTTATCAAACTCTGCCCACACCCATGCTTAGTGTTCTATCTGTTGCCTGTCAGGATCCTGACTGATGGCCTTCTGGGAGTCAAACTCTTCTGCAGATGATGATGATAGATGATAGATAGATAGATAGATAGATAGATAGATAGATAGATAGATAGATAGGCAGGCAGACAGTCATTAAATTTTGGTTGAAAGAAAGGGCATAACATAAATAATATGTCAAATTCTTTTTAAAAATACTACGTAATCATTTGCGGGTGCACAATAAAATTACCTGGGACAGTTTCATGAGATAGCTTTTCCTTCAGAGAATCCAATTTTATTCAGCTAAAGTGGGTCCAGAGATTAG
Source organism: Lasiurus borealis (assembly GCA_004026805.1). NCBI lineage: Eukaryota > Metazoa > Chordata > Mammalia > Chiroptera > Vespertilionidae > Lasiurus > Lasiurus borealis. The sequence goes on from PVJN01004748.1 coordinate 47,054, forward strand.
CATTTGTAACTTTCCCTAAAGGGTATAATGTATAGCCAGGTTTGGGAGTTACTTTAATAAAGATGCTCAGTGAACTCCAAGAACTGACAGCCTGGCAGAGGGAGAAGATCTTTTAAATAAATAGTTTCATGTAATGGACATTAAACAGGTCATCTATAAGAATAATTTTAATCGCTATTGATAACTTTATGAGTAGATATATAGTGGATAATCATATGAAAATTATTTAGACATCTGTATAATAATATTATTTAACAATAATAATAGCCATATTTTTAAGGCAGTTAGTAGGTATTGCTATGTGGAATTGG
>PVJN01004748.1:47464-87565 GCA_004026805.1 Lasiurus borealis
CAATCAATGATTCCCTCATTCTTGATGTTTCTTTCTCTCTCCTTCTCCCTTCCTCTCTAAAATCAATTTTTAAAAATGTGGAAGTTTATTGCAAGCATATACAAACTCCCCTGGAGAGGGATCCTCAAATAGAGAAACTCTTATCTTTCTCTCTAAAAGGGGATAAAACCTAATCCTGTCCCATGAGTTTCTTTGTCTGCGGGTTTATAAATGCTGGAAGCTTCTTTATCTCTAAATGACACTTTCTAATTGGACCCTTCCTTATTTATGTCCTCCGTTCTTCCCTAATTGGCCAGTTTCCCTGCATGATATCAGTTTTAAAACTTCAGTGCCCCCCCCTCCTTTTATAAGATAAACATTCTACTGGCTTGAAGCTGTCTCTCCCCATCACTTATGCATTCCTCTCTCATGGACCCTCTTTCCCTAAAACTGCCTCTCCTGTCTCTAAAATCCTGTCAGTATGACACGTCAATCTTAAAATAAAAAGGCCCAAGTGAGAGACAACAGTATTTATTTTAGATCCAAAATAATAATATACAAGAAGCACTGATTCAGGCAGAAACCCAAATAGTGTTCCCTTTAGGAGGTGAAGGCAAAGGGTGTTTATGATAAAGGGAAAGGGAACAGTTATATGAAGAGAAGGGAGAGATTTCTATGGAAGCAAATAAACTAACATAGTGATGCTAATTCTAAAGAATGTTTTGAATATTCAGTCCTATCGTGATAACGTCTGCTTCCTGTTAGCTTTGCAAGTAATTATTTGGAAGGCAGACCCCTGTCCAAAGGTTATTCTGTCCCATTTTGAAATTCCAAGGTTTTGAGGAAGAAGGCTTGCAAAGCAGGTCCTCTGGGATGGCAGGCCCAAATCCATTTTGAAGTTTTTCCATTTATATTATTTTTTACAGAAGCATGGACCTAGTATTTCACTTATACTACCTTTAATTTAAACTCTCTACAATTCTAAAGGGGGTGGGTATTATTACTAAAGAGATTTACATGACTGGTTAGGTTAACAAGGCATAGACAGCTTAAGTCACCTGTACATGGACACATAACTAATAGACATTCCAAGTCAGAATTTTGCCCAGGCTATGGGGTTTTGTTGTCCCTGTCCTTGTTCCTTTCTAAGAGATTATTGGTCTTTTTTAAATATATATATTTTCAGATAGGAAGGGAGAGAGAAAGAGAGAGAAACGTCAGTGATGAGAGAAAATCATTGATGGGCTGCCTCTTGCACACACCACACTGGGAATAGAGCCTACAACCCAGGTATGTGCCCTTGACCAGAATCGAACCTGGGACCCTTCAGTCCACAGGCTGATGCTCTATCCACTGAGCCAAACCAACTAGGGCTGCTCTTTTTAAAAACAAAGACAAAAAACATGGCTACATTGATATGTCATCCCATATTTCAGTTCTGTTTTCTTTTTGCAATAATATAATTTTCTTTTTATTTCAGTGGTTATTTTTACATACTTATTTTACTTTATTTTTTTATCCATCACCATTTGTCCTATTTTAATTTGTTTCACAATGCTCTTATGCATTCCTGCAAACAAAATTAACCACTCTCCCTCTGCAAGTACCCCTATGTCAAATTACTATAGTATTTCTAAGGCACCATCTTTTGCTGTAAATTCTTATAAACCTAATTTGCTTCTGGACTAGCCCCCCTACACGTTTTGTTCATGTACAAGATTCATAGTCTCAGCTTCTCAAGAAAATTTTTCTTGCACTTTCTTATCTCACTTATTTTTACTTCAGGAATCACTCACTTTTCTACACCAAGTATGTTAACAAAGATCACTCTACCATTTATTGTACATTCCTATGAGCTAAGTCCTAATTAATAGTCTATTACTCTTGACCTCCTGCAGTCTTTACAAAAGACTTGAGAGCAAAGACATTATTTACATTTTGCAATTGTTTTAAAAGCTCACCCTCTTGGCCAAGGTCACAAATCTAGTAAGTGGCTGAGCTGGGATTTAAAGCCCCCGGTTCTAATTCCAGAGTTTTTAACTACTGCAATTTGCTGTGCGATTAGGAAGACTGATCTCCAAAGTTAGAACATAAGTTCTGTCTGGTACTGCTTGTCCTTTTGCATTAAATTGTCCCTTGGCCATAGCAACGTGGCCAACTACCAAAGAAATCGGCCTTTCTACCCCTGAGGCCATGAAGAACAGTAAGAATGCTTTCCCTGGGTTTTGCTTTTAGTATTTATTGTCTGCCGTATGATAGTTATATCTCCACTAAAAATTCGGATTTTTAAAAAATGGCAGCATAGCCCTCATTAGATTTTCCCAGGTACTAGTTGCTGAGACATCTTTATATATAACAGCAGCCTGTTGATATTTTATGAATATACTTAAGCCCAGTGCATGTATTTGTGTACTGGTGGGGTCCCTCAGCCTGGCCTGTGGGGATCGGGCCAAAACTGGCTCTCTGACATCCCGCGAGGAGTCCCAGATTGGGAACGGGCGGTTCTCAGGTGACACACTCCAGAATTGGGCTCCCTCCTCTCTGGTTCTGGGTGCGTCACCACTCTAGAAACCCCACTGCCAAATGACCGCAGCTTGGCAGTTCCTGCACTGAGCGTCTGCCCCCTGGCAGTCAGCATGCCTCTTAGCTGGTGGCCAGTCAGCTGGTCGCTTAGCTTACCTAACAATAGACATGTAAATTGACCGTAACTCTGTTATGCCCACAGCCAATCAGTATGCAAATTACAAGGCCAAAGATGGCGGCTGCCCAGCTTGTCCAGGGGGAAAATGGCCAGGCGGGGCAGGAGGGTGGGCAGCGAAGGGATCTATAGGAGCAGAGTACCACAGTGAAGACAAGACTGCAGACTCCGGAGTCTACAGCGAAGATGACAAAGATGGCAGACTCTGGGCGGAGTCTGCAGCGAAGCAGCAAAGACGAAGATGGCAGATTCTGGGCAGAGTCTGCAATGAAGCAGCAAAGACGAACTGGCCAGAGTCTGCAGCAAAGATGAAAAAGGTAGACACCCTGGCCGGATGCCAGAGGAAAACTGGTGCTGGAAGCTGAGAGAAAGAAGGCCTCTTGCATGAATCTCTTCTTGCAATGTGCCTCTAGTGCATATATATATATATATATATATATATATATATAGAGAGAGAGAGAGAGAGAGAGAGAGAGAGAGAGAGAGATTTTTTAATTATTAAAATATATAACTTACCAAATTCAAGTTCCTAGAAGACACACACACACACACAAAACCATAAAAGAGAAATTGATTTATGAGCCTGGATGCAGAGAAAGCCCTCTGTTCTGCTGTTTCATGTCTTTACAAATTCCAACTAAAATTAAAATATTGCAAGAACACTCTTCTTCTGAACAGTTTAATTGCCATTAATCTTCCCAGGGTGGAGTAACATTGATTAGATTCAATTCAGATAGGTTAAATTTTTCTATGTTACATTGTTTAATGCGTGTGAATTTTCTTCTCACAAAGTAGAGGTGTCCCTGACTCCTCCCTTCCTGGCAGAGAGGAGAACTCTTTATCAATACACTCATTGATCCTCCAGAAGTCTTTCAACAGCGGAAACTCAGTAAGGGGAGGCCTAAGGAAATGGGAGCAGTATGAGGAGGGCTATCTCACAGGCAGAGAAGAAACAAAATACTTGCAGGAACTTGACTTGATTAAAACTTTCTATCTCATGTATTCAGTCACCTAATGTTTATATTCACCTTAATGATCATTAACTCTTTACTTTATTAGTCCCCACCTCCACCCTTACACTGATTCATCTTGATAGCTCCTCTTTATTTCTCAAATTCATGTCCTTATTTGTATTCTTTCAGCCAGAGCCTCAGGACCTCATCATTTAAATCATCTCCCATCTAATTTTGGTTTTCCTCAGAACTATCCTCTTCATTGTTCTAAATAAAGATATGAAATATAAATATTGCCATATTATTTCTTATCTTCAATGGCTTCCATTTATCTCTTTAGTGCAGGGGTGGGGAACATCTGGCCCTCAGGCTGTATAAGACCCCCAAAAATCATCTGTTCTGGCCCTGCCAAGGCATTAGGAGTTAATTAATTGACCAAATATAGCAGGCTTATTTTAAAGTTGATAATTTTGTTTAGGCGAGAAAAATAAGTATACAAATGTCCCTTGTCAGAAAAAAGGTCCCCACCCCAGCTTTAGTGGAATCAAATATCTTTTTGAAGGTTTTAAAGGCTCTCCATGATTAAACCTTATGACCCTATCCACCTCTTTTCCTCATTTTCCCCATATCCTATATTCACTGTATGTATCAACATCATTTTGTTTCTTGAAAAACCATGCCATTCTCTCTCTGTTCTTTGCTCATCTTGTGTACTTCACTCATGTTTTTCCGAATCTTCTGCTGCTGTTCTCTTGATCAGATCACAGTCATTACTTTTACAGAATCTGAAGTATTCTGCTCAAATTTGTTTGCTAACCTCCTTTGTGAAGGTTCTGTACTTTTCAAACTTATGCAAATAGTCAAGTCTTTTTTTTTAAAATATATTTTTATTGATTTTTCACAGAGAGGAATGGAAGAGGATAGAAAGCCAGAAACATCGATGACATAGAGACATCGATCAGCCGCCTTGTGCACGCCCCCTACTGAGGATGTGCCCGCAACCAATGTAAATGCCCTTGACAGGAATCGAACCTGGGACCTTTCAGGCCCCAGGCCGACACTCTATCCACTGAGCCAAACCGGTTTTGGCCAGTCAAGTCTTTTAAATTAGTTGTTTTGAACATATAAAACATTTAAAAATGTAACAGTACAGATTTCCCACCTAATTATTTAAAATAATTAACTTGGTTATATTCCACAAATTGTTTTTTCACTCATCATATACTGTTCTTTTATTTACCATCGTCACATACTTTCACAGTGCATGTTTTCAAGAAAAACCTCCATTTCACCACCGAATACTGCAAAGTATCATGTTTCATACATGTTAATACCTCAGACAGCTCCCATTTACATATATCAAATGTATAGAATTCTGTAACATGGATTCAGAAGTAAGGCAGAAGGAGCCAGGGAACTGGACACAGAAAATAAAAAGGCCCTTCTTTAGGAAGATATTTAACATCCTAATCACTTTGTACACAGAATTACAAGAGCCAGACTTCTGACATATATCAATGTCTTAATTAATGCTTGGTTATGAGCACTAAAGAAATAAGATTAATCATAAAAATATTTCCATTTTTTATCTGTGGTGTAGACTTCAATAGTTTACTTTGAAGCCATAATGTTATTTAATCCCCAAGTTAGCCAGTAAAAGAAAAATGGCTAAAAAGACTAAATTAGCTAAGCAATATGAAAATCTGTTGGCATATATTTATAAACATATCTAGCTATCTGTTTTGCAACATGCTTGTAATATTGAAAATAAGAATTTTGCAGTGTATTTCAGACAAAACCTAGAATCGTTTTTTTTGAGAATTCATTGGTGGTCTTTTCGGTGGGTGGTAAGGTATTTCTGTTTAATAGGAATTAAATGAAACCTCAGCATGGTCCACGAGTAAAGTGAATCTCGAGTTGGCTCCATGGTAGTAAATGAATTAGAGAAATCGACAAGGTGATTTGAAGGTGTCCCATGGTAAATTGAAACAGAGATTACATCTACTTCTTTAAAAAGGGATATGGAGACCTCTTAATCAATTTTCCACTTTTTTTTCTTATAAACATTGCTGTACTAGCAAAGACTATTTGTAAAGGGCACAACTCTGGGGACAAGTTTATGTGAATAATCACATCTTCACAAAGAAAAAAATATTGTCCTGTACTGTGGTTTTAAATAGAAGAGATTTTTCCAGTAACAAATACTATAGTCAAGGCTTCATAAGGCTTTTAAATCAAACCAGAACACATTGAAATTAGAACTCCAAAAGAGCAGCACTGGTCTGGCTATTGCTGCTCAAGTGGATTAATCCTGGAGATTTTGGAGGAAATAAGGCTATAAAAATGTAAAAATACTTTAAGTTACAAATTGCTTTTAAAATTTACAGAAATTAAAGAAGAAATATAATAAAGTTACATTTATGCAAATTAGAAAGCCAAAAGCAGTAGAGTAGGCACTATTAGTTTAATGGCTTTAATTTTCCTGAGCAAATATTTATATTATTTTTGTTAATGTATCATCTACATTTATATATTAGCTTTTAATAGAAATTATAGACTAGGCCCTTTAATTAATAATAATTTAACATTTAGCCGAAACCGGTTTGGCTCAGTGGATAGAGCATCGGCCTGCAGACTGAGGGGTCCCAGGTTTGATTCCAGTCAAGGGCACATATCTTGTTTACGGGCACATCCTCAATGGGAGGAGTGCAGAAGGCAGCTGATGGATGTCTCTCCCTTGTTGATGTTTCTAACTCTCTGTCCCTCTCTTTTCCTCTCTGTAAAAATTCAATAAAATATATATATTTTTTTAAAAATAATTTAACATTTAGGTGCAGAGCTATGGATAAAATAGGAAAAGTAAAACTGAGATATTTTATATTTTCACAAATAATAGCTGAAGTCAGGCATCTGCCTGAGATCAACATACTCTATTCCTACCAAGAAGAGTGAACACCCTCTTCTCCTCTGCGGACTGCTCTCACAGACTAAAGACAGGTTTAAGCATTTATCTACTTCTGTTAAATAAAACGTTTTCTTCCTAAAAATGTTGACCTAGAAAGATACATGTTATATTGGTTATTTGTGGTCATGTCTTAGTCTCAAAATTTTTAACAAAACTGATGGTATAATAGTGTCATACAGGGAAAGCGGGAGGTGTTTGTGGGAAAACTGTGAGTTCAATGATTGAGGGTTAATGTTGGAGTCAGAGAGCTTGGGTTGGATTCCAGTACTTATTTGCAGTGTGACAGTCATGAGTTACTTACATTGCCTCAGTTTTCTTCCCTGTGATGTGCTATTGAAAGGAGCATATTTAAAGTACTTACAAGAGTGCCTAAATACAACATAAAATAAGAAGTTGCTATTATTCTCAGGATTATAATTATACCTATAAGACACAGTTTTTCTCAAAAAATAGGATTGCTTTCAGCCAAATTTTTATTCTAAGAAAATTATAGCGACTATAGTCATTAGAAACAGAGCAAATAACATATTTTATAAAAATATGTATTTTATAAAAATGTGGTAAAATCAATTTATAGTTTGCAAATTGAATAACATAAGGCACTTTATATATTAATCAAATGCAAAATAATATTCTATCAAAATATTATGCTCTATCCCCATATGCAGTCATTATTCAAGAGTTACTCTTTGAAGATTGCCAACAAAGATCTAGTTACGTTGTAGGGAACAAACAGATCTAGTTACATTGTAGGGAACAAACAGAATGTATAAGTTCACCATTAGGACTTTATCATTCTAAAACATTTTGCTCCTTGTAGAGAATCTTTATAAGACACATTATAACTAATTGCTGGGAATATAATAACTGATTCTTGCGTAGTATAGAGAACTTCTTCCGGGGTGGGTTATCAAAGACATGCCGCATTTCTGGAAAACAGAAATTACACTAAGGTATGCTATCTTAGATGCAAAAAGATAATGGATAGACTTAATTAAGATAAAGATGGAATAGTCATTGTGTGTGTGTGGTAACTTATCACACATTCTGCTGTATGATACGGGACATTTAGTAGGCTTGTGCACATGCTCTGCCACACACTTTTCTTGCTGGTTAGCTTCTTTTCTTACCCAGTTCAAACACCACCTACACACACTATGAATCTCAACCAGAGTTTCTTAGGGAAAGTATGTGAGCCACTCTTTTGGATTTATACCTCGTTTTTAATAAGTCACTTTCTTATGTTATATTTTATGTATGTATTATTCTCACTTGACTTCTTAAGGACATTCTGTTTCACTCCTCTTTGAATATCTTTCAATATCTCAGCTATAAATAAAAGGCCAAAGAAGATCTACATGAACCAATAAGGGATGATTTCCAGGACATGCTAATTTTAGTGAAAAAAAAGCAAAGCAGAGATCAAAACTTTATCCTATATAAGAAGAGAGGGATATGCTACTTATCCGTTATTCCTTGAAGCTTAACAACTGAAGGAGTAATAACTGGATCATGGATCTGCAGGAGGGTGGGGCAGCAAACACAAGCAAACAGCAAGCTATGAGGGGGATAGGGGAAGTTACAGGAGGGCGTAATGACCTACTGGTGCATGGATTCATGCCCAGGGCTACTGGTGTTAGATAAAGAAATACATTTTTATCATGATCAGCTTTTCATCCCCCAAAAATAATAGGTTAAAAGTTAGTAAAGAACACATGAGAAATGGGAATAAGATGGGTAGCCATAGGCTTGCCAATGCACATCGAAGTGGGTCAAGGCATATAAATATGTCTTGATGTTTGTATCATGATTACATACAATGAGAAAGTCGTGCCAAAAGTTCTGAGACTGTAATTTTTTTATAAACATTTGTGTATAGATATTTTGGAAATGCCCAATCTTGCCACTCCTCTCTTTCCATTGAAAATTTCTTTAAAGGAATTCTCTGTGGCCTTTGATATCAGCATTAGCAAGAATGATGAATGAGATTCAGATTGTATTTTCTCTCATTAAGCTTTTGTGCTATTTCAGTTTCCTACAACACATATTCATGTAAGTGTTCAGTGGTAATATGTAATTAAAGGATAGATTATGAATTGGGGTAGAAAGTACAAAACACATTGAAAATTAAGTGGTTAACATTTAACATTCATACATACAAACATATATTTATGTTGAGATAAAATCTGCATATTATCTTACTACACTTAATTTTTTTCTTCATTTTTATTTGTTGATTATAAATGTGGTATAACTTACTGATGTACATAGAATCTTAGCGCTAGGAAATAATGACTTCTTTTTTGTCTTTCTACCCTACATGTTAGAAATTGATATTAAGAGTGGTTAAGAGACATTTTCAGTGGAATAAAGTTTAGTGGAATTAGTCTTTTAATACCAAATTGAATTTTTTTTTCATTGTATCAAAAATATTTTCCCTGAACAATCTGTGATCTTTCAATAGGTAAAAATTAAAGAAGTATTGATAAATATGAGTTATGGATATAACAACAAACCAGAGAATGCAGTGTTTGCAGGCTATAGCCTTCATGAAGAGGGTGGGTGATATTTATGAGTTACTATAATCGGACATAGGAAAAAACATTTAAATTTCATATAAAACATTACAGAGAAAAAGGTAATATGGAATATGAATTTATACAGAAAATTATGGTATAGGAAATAATTACAAAGCATAGGTATTAGGTATCACATTAAAACTATTTATTTCTATAAATACTAGAGTTACAGCACGGTACAGTCCCGAGGCCTGGCCTGTGATTAGGGCCTTTCTCCTCGGCTGCCGAAATTGGCCCCAGCTCCCACAGCCACCCATTCCCAGTTCCCCATTTGCCATCTGGCGATCAGGGACTGAGAGGTGGTCAGTGTGCCTCATAGTGACTAGTCGAGTGGCTGTTTGTGTTGTTCCACCATTAGGGTCAATTTGCATATCACCCTTTTATTATATAGAATAGAGGCCCCGTGCACAGGTGGGGGACTGCTGGCCTGCCCTGATAGGGGCCCTGGATCAGGACGGGGGTCCCCGCTGGGGGGCAGGGCCGCCCAGGCCAAGGGACCTCAGTCAATCTGGTCTCTGGTTGTTCCACTGTTTTAATTGGGTGGCTTTTATTATATAGGACAGAATTTCAAGAAGAGTTTTCCATTTCAAATTCCTTACTTTTTTAAAAATGTCTATTTTCTTGATTTCAGAGAGGAAGGGAGAGGGAGAGAGAAATAGAAATGTCAATAATGAGAGAATCATTGATTAGCTGCCTCCTGCACACCCCACACAGGATTGAGCCTACAACCCCAAGCATTTGTCCTGACCAGGAATCGAACCATGATCTCCTGGTTCATAGGTCAACACACAACCACAGAGCCATGCTGACCAAACTCAAATTCCTTACTTCTTTATCAAGTATTCCTGGTTTAAAAAATAAACACAAACAACCTTATTTTTTTTTAAGTTAACCTTTTATTTTTACATTGAATGCTCTTAACATGTATTATTTTTATTTGATTTGGATTTGTTTAGATGAATATTTATAACATCTTTTTTTATAAATTATTTTTTAAATTAGTTCAGTTCATTATTTAGAACTATTTTTAGATAGATATTCATTAGTATCTATTCAGTATCTAAATTATGAAATTATAGGAAGTCTATTCTTAAAGATAATTTTCATGGGAAAAAATCCACTTAGGATGAATCCTCTTAAAACTGTCCAAAATTCTGCAGTATATAGTGATTGAAAAGAATTACAGAAAACAATGTCTTGAAAATAAATAAAAATATTGAAATAAATTAATTGTATTCAATTTTAGACAAAAGTTAAATTTTAATTGCAATGGAACAATAGGTCTTAAAATACACAAAAAAGTACTCAAGAGCTACTGGGCATTTTAATAATATTAAGTTCAAAATAATAGCCATTATTTCACATGTGACTTGTTTAGCCTGATTATAATAAGAGTCATTTTTGAGAAAAAAATTTAGTGATTTCCCCTGTTTTTCCAAGACCCTTCCAAATCTTTTAAATCCAGATATTTCTCTTCTGAAGTACCTACCATGTTACCATTCTTTTACAAGTGTTGCAAAATTTACTTTCTGAAAACCTTGTACTAAAGGAGCTATTTACTAGTGTTAAATGTATTGGGCCTTTGAATAATAATAATTATATAACTGGTCAATTGGCTAATGAATAAATTCATAATATAATGTTTTGTCATGTAAATGCTGTTACTGAACACTTACATAAGGAATTACCTGAATGACTATTTGGAATAATAAAGTGGCTGCAACTTTTGATATTCTGCCACTTAGAAAGCATTATATAATCATCCTTTGAGATGCAAACTTCACATTTTTAAAATGAAGTCATTATTTTAACTATCAGTTGACTTTCTACTTGAAAAATGACAGAATGACACATAAGCACACTTATGGATCACTGTGCTAATCCCTCCTCCCCCCACTTTTATCTGTAAACCAAGGTTAGGTTATGTCATTATAAACTTACAGGTTTATTGTTGATCAAGACTATTTTTCATGTAGCTATCAATCAAACTATCATCAGAATGCAATTATAGCTCTAAGAATAGGAGATGCGTTTAGACAATGATTTGCATTAATAAATTATCTACCTAAGACACCACGTGTTTTAATTTGCAATAGATGTTTTCATGGGTGGAAATTTAAGCTACAATAATGGATTCATAAACTCATTACTTGCGAAGGTCAAAAAGTTTTTTCTTTATTGCCACTACTTTCCTCAAATGCATAAATGAGATATGTAAGTAAGACTTCCTTAGGAATGGTAGGTATTCGTCTATGGAATGAGGGTCAATTGTTTTGATGTCCGTACTTGTTTTCAGCACATCAAGAAGCTTTATTACATATCTCTTCACCCCACTTACCCTTTTTTTTCTTATTGTGAGGGTGGAAATATAATTTATTGTTCAAACCCGAACACTTCTCCGAATGATATAGAATGTTATTAATAACGACAGTGATATATATATAATAGGCATAGACTGGAACTGTCCCCAGAAAGCCAGGACTTATGGTAGCCTGTCTTAGGACATTTTTTTCTCTAAAACTTCCATGCCAAAAGCTCTACTATTTACCTTTTAGGAAAATCTATTTTTAGCTGTCGATCACTTTAAGCGTCAAACAGCAGTAGGTAATCAGAATATTATCTCTGTGAAAAGTTTTAGCATTTAGTATACCCTAAATGGTGCTATTATGGGCTTGCCACTCCACCTATTACTAATTTGGTATCCTGTCAAGTTCTCAGAAATGATATACTCTTTTATATATATAGTCTTTTATATAGATTTACCCACTCCTTCCTTCTAGCAAATCATGCCGGCCACAGAAAGCCACATGGTGGCTTATCCAATTAATCAATTTGACTCCCCTCCAGTCTAATCTCTTCCCTAGAGTTTAGTTCTACTGAACATTGCCTTACCTTTTCTAAAAGTGACCATCAGCATAAATGTTAGCAATACCAAAGCACTCTCAAAGAATTTTTAAAGAGAAAACAATTGAAATGTGAAAGCAGTAAAATTTTGCAAAGCTGATTAAGTTATTTCTATGAGCCTATTTGATGAAAAATATCTGTCAGGAAACTAGATCCTGGATGACATAAATTCAGGAATTCCCTCTCATTCTTTGCTGAGGGAAAAAAAAAAGCCATTCATTCATTCACTCACTCATTTGCTTATTTAGTCAACAGAGCTTACTGCAGTCAAGCACTACATTAGAAATAATGAAATGAAAGTTGACATAGTTGCTATCTCACAGTCCAGCCGGGGAGATAAATACACAAACATGGAATGACAATAGTATAGGACTCCCAAACCCTATAGAACAGCAAAGAACATCAAGGACTACCAGAAAGGATTTATTCATCTAGGAAAGCTTCACAGAACTCATAACCAGTGGAATCCTGAAGCAGGAGTGAGTATTTACCAAGCAGAGAAGTGGAAAATTATCCCGCTGGCTGAGGGGAGTTCACCTACAGCATCAAAGTACAGAGGAGAAGACGATATCCAGGAAGCTGTGAGTGAGTGCATGTGACTAGGAGGCAGGGGATCCATGGTGTGATGCCCATTCAGGCAGGTAGGTCAGGGTGGAAGAGGACCTAGGTAATACAGGAAAGGGTTTTTGACTAAGAGCTAGCAGGATCTGGCAAAGGCATTCATGAGAAAAGCTAATTTTGTTAGCAGTATAAGACAGCATTTGTAAAAATATGGAGGAAATGTTGAGGGCTTTGAGAAGTTGGTTAAATCGATTCATGCATAAGAATGAAATACCATATTTATGCACTCTACATGTGCTTATAATTGTGTGCCAAATACTAATGCTAGGTGGTGAGCATCCAAACATGAATTAGGTTAATAAAGTAGTATTTCAAGAGAAGAAGATTTGAATATAGTTTTTTTTAATGAAAATGAAAATTGATATATAATCTGTTTCCTGCTTAATCTAGTCTTTGAAATATAGAATTATAATTTTTAGATTTTGTTGATGCATGGATGAGATTTGTCTTAAACTCCTACATCTTAGCCCACAACTAACTCTTATCCAGAGTTACAGATGGATGATACATCAGTAAAAACAGTAAAAAGCATTATGTTATTCTTGGCAGATTTCTCCATTAAGTGAGTGAGAATGTGACAGTGATCAATATTAGAGTGGCTATGCTTGAAACATATATTTTCCTAAAATAACTTTGACCCAATAGACCCAGATCTCTCATTCAAAGAGAGAGCTGACCTCAACTTGTTGAGCACATTTTAGCAACCTGCAGGTTTCATCAAGTATTGGTTTACATAGTCTTTCTTTCTCCTGGACTATAAGCTGCTTGACTGCAAGAATTATGTCTTTGTATTCAGCCTAGAACAAGTGTGGGACATAAAACTGTAAATAATTGTTAAATAAAATTAAGATAAATGGGTATTTGAGACTTGACTACAGGCTTACTTCAATTAACAGTTATATGAGAACCTCTGATCCAAATTATGTTTTATTGTTAGCAAGATCAGGGATTTTTAATTTATTTTTTCACACAAGTATTTCTCTCAGAATTGGACACTTTAGACCCAAATAACAATTATTTTTCTTGTTTGTTTGCTTTTTAAATTGTTACATATTTTTAATGCATGTATGTTCTCTGACACCACCAGAGAGACTTTCAAAACAAGACACAAAAAGAAGACTTTCCAATGAGTTGTTCCTTCTGCTTCCTTCCATTTTTATCAATTCAAGGGCCTTTCACTGTGTATAGTCTTTCCTTGATAAGCTGTAAAAAGCACAGAGGAATGAGTGTGATGGGAGGATGTACTTTATTAAATACTAGAGGCCCAGTGCATGAAATTCGTGCATGGTGGGTGGTCCCTCAGCCGAGCCTGCTACAACATCAGCATCTGGCACTCTGGCTGCTATGGGTGCCATCTTTGTGATGGAGTGATGGTTAATTTGCATGCTGTCCTTTTATTAGCTAGCATATTTTCTCTTGTATGAATTAAATATCATTTACTTGGAATTTACCTTATATAGCATTTATTGTCATTTACTCACACATTTGTGTATTTTAATCCTCTCCACTAAATAGTAGTATTCTTTTTCCTGGTATATTATCTCACAAATGACTTGTATAAAGTATTGTTCAACAAATATCCAGGAAATGAATTACTCTCTGCTAGTCATATTTTAAAATAATGAACTATTTCCTCTGGAACAAACAACATTTATATGTAACATTGATTCTGTGGGGAAAATGTGTTCCAAGTTTGAACATAATTTAGAAAACTTCATCACTCAAGCCATGACTTCTTAAAGTATCTGGCATTCACAGTTAATAATTTAAACATAAAATATTTAACATACAAGAGAAAGAAGGATATAGTAAGAAATTAGGGCAATTTTACCTAGTGCATTTATTATAATTTGAATAATAGTAATTCTAAAAAATTTGTTGACCATTTCCAATCTACTAAACTTTCTGCTGAGTGGTTTACATGGAAATTTTTTCAATAAATCCTCACAAAAATTGTATCAACTTGTTCCCGCTTAGAAGATCTTATATTCTATGATTTCTCTGAACCACACAGCTCACTAAATCATTTGATTCTGAATATCAGTCATAATTCTGCTGCATTTTTTTATTTTGAAGTTGTATAACAGCTTTCTGAGCACTTTAGAATTTATAACTTTCTGAATTCATATTTTTAATCAGCGTTTAACAATGACTTTAACCTATACACACTTCATCCTGCTGCTCTCCCCCATATCTTACATCCCCTTACTTTTTCTCTTCTTCATGAAAGATATATACATATAAAAATTTATCTTCTTTTCTTTTTTTTTCTCTCTCACCATCACCCCTTCTCTTTCAAGAAGCTTACATACAAATGTGTGTGTGTGTGTGTGTGTGTGTGTGTGTGTGTGTGTGTGTTTATTAAACTATAAATTATAAAGTCAATGTATTTGATTCCTATGCTATCCCCAAGTGGTGAACTTTTTCACTTGCTCTAGGTTTCATTCAAGGATCTAGCTTTTAATTCATTCGTTTTACTATTCAATATGGTGTTTCTATTCTAACTCTTTAGTGTTTATTAACCTGAAAGTCTTCCATCTGGCCTCCTCAGACAATATCAAAGAAAACTCCTGGAAGAGTATTATTGATGAAATGCCCAAAGGACACATACATTTTCTCATGTCCATGAAACTCTGAAGGAATTAATTAAGCCTCACAGATCCTCTCTGAGAGTTTGTTATTATCTGCATTTTATAAGTACAAATCTCCAATAAAATCTCACTGGTTTTCTGGCTCCCCCTCCCTACTTTTCTCCTCTGCTTCTGAATAGAATTAACATAATCTAACTATCATATGGCCAAAAGCTCTTTTTATAATACGATGTTTACAAAAGTAGTAAGTATACGTATTATTAGTTTTTTATGAAATAAATCTGATTACCGTAAAATTTACAAATGTATGCATTTCTCTGTTTTCCTTAAAGTTCTTCAATTCATTTGTGCATGATTGAGCTTTATCCTATTTGTAATTGTACTGGCTATATTTAAATTATGCATCAAACTAATAGTCTAATCAATGTGGAATGGCACAATTGTATTTCCCCCCTCCCTCATTTTTGCTGAATAAGGGAAAGGATGGTCATGTATTGTTAGAGGAAGAACTATTATTATTTTATTAGGTCATAATATTATTTACTATTGCTAAATGATATTATTCAAATATAATTTATAATATGGAGATAGAGTCACACTTGTGAAGGGATAGTTGATGAAATGTAAAAGGTAAAACACATTTGTACCTGAAAAAGGTTAACATAAATATAACTGGATATTTTTAAAATACATATTGAAAGCAATCCTACCCTTAAGTTGATCAGCATCAGTTTAAATACATTATATATTCCTTTTACATGCACTTAGTCTATTATAAGATAAAGATTTGATAGTTCTTACTAACCATAGAAGGTTACAACAGTGGGTTTTACTATCTCTCTTGATCAAATTTTATAGAGTGAACCATTACTTTTTAAGTGAGGATCGAATTAAAATAATTTGTGGAAATAATTATTATTTGATATGCAGGCCTTCTAAAATAGATATATTGGGACAATATCTATTCTTGGTAAATGTCATCCTAAATATAATCTAATTGAATTAGTTCAATTAAAAGGGATGGAAATCATTAAAATTAGTGGACAACAGCCCTTTTAGCATATCCCCACTCCCTTCCTCTCTTAGTTGGGAGAGAGCTCTTAAAGGTTTTGAGGATGTATCTGTTAAGTTAGTTTGTGCTGATACAAGATTACTCTCTAAGCATCTTGATTCAAAAGAATAATGAATCTTCTCACTTTGTTGCAAAGGTGTGGTCTCAAGAGTATAGCTAGAAACTTAATGCCACCTGATAAAAGATGAACAATACATTATATTCATTGTTCCTGTTGTTTTCATCACTCCACAACAACAGAAAAGGACTTTGAAATTAATCAGTATGACTGGACTTTCCTTATTCTGGCCATGAGACAGAATTATAGTGGCATTGGCATAGACAATGCAATGTCCTAAACCATTCCTGCTTGTCTTGTTAATTCGCCTCTATGATCTAGACAGTTTTTTTCCCCATTAGTTCTTCAATAGCACTGACACCTACTCTTGCTGTATGCCTTTTAACATTACAATTTTCTTTTAATAATCTGCCTGTGGATTTATTTTATATTAATCCGGATAACCCAATTCAAGTCAAAGAACAAATGCTCATGGAGCATGTTACTTAAGATTATTGCCTGAAGAATTAGAATAAGTATCTTTTTCTGAAAAAAAAATATAGTGAGGGTGGATTAACAAGCTATAGAATATGTTGTGGAAAATGCAGTGGCAATTAGCATTTGGTATTTATTACCTTACAGGCCTATAAATGAACAGGAGATTATAGAAAGATTTCTAAAGTTCAGGTTGTAGATGTGTATTTTGTAGAATTACAAAATAAGAGTGGAGCCAGTACAAATTTCAAAGATGTGACTCAACAAGAACTTTTAAAACTTTATTTGTCTAAAATTCTTTCCTATAAGTGGTGTTATTCCTATTCCATATATCTTTGGTCGTTAAGATGCTATCTGGCATATAAACTCATATTATTAAAGATGAAGCATCAGTTGCAGGAAACCAAGATTTGTGTACATATAATGCACCAATACAGATGTAGAATTTTAAATTCTACCAAGTTTTCTGATAAATACTCTATGTTCTTTTATGTCATCACTATGGCGTGACCATTCTCAGCAAGTGGTTATTTTTATAAGTCATTTGTGGATGCATTAGTGGTAAAATCTCTGTACCTTAGGGGAACTTGATGCATTTACTTCACTTTTAGACTAGATCCTTCCTCTTTAAAATGAGGTTACCAGTAGCATCGATGTGGTAGCCTAAGAGAGTAACATCAGGTATCTGTAATGGCTACTATCTGTTTCTTGTCACAGAGAAAGATAATAGCAGTGCCACCCCAACTGAATTAATTTAAAAGATTGATTAGGGTTTGGGTTTTTGAACAGGAGTGATTTGTCACCCTCCTTCCTTGCTTTCATTTTCCTTGTGGCACCTCCATCCTTAGGTACTTTCTCCCATGTGGTTTCAAGAGGGTTGCCAGCCGTTTCCTGGCCTCCAGCCTGGGATGGAATCTCTGGACACTAGATTTGATCTTAATTTTGCTGAAGGCAAAATGGGACTTTTCCCCTTGTTGGGACAAAGGGAAATGAGTCCTTGGAAACTCAGGGGTTTGATTCCACAGAAATAAAGCTTTCTACAATATCTCATCCTTCTACGGGGACCTCAGGAAATTCTTAACTCTAGGGGCACCTACGAACCCCATTTCCACCAATAACACTTCCAAATGATCTTCACTTTCTGTCACATAACTATCATCAATTAACCACTGTTAATGCCTTTTATTTTTATGATTAAAAAAAAAAAGAAGAAGAAAATGCTTGTAGGAAAGGGAATTATCACTACACCAGATAATTCCAAATTGATGTCAACACAGCCTAAGATTTTACAGTCTAGAAAATATAAGTCGCATTTTCAATACTAAAATTTAATTAACTGATTTATTCAAAATCACTTTTTTCGGTTAATGATATGACTTCACATATAGTGAATCCACAATTTAAATGATTTAAAAATACCATTTGGTAGCCAACAGTATTTCACTGCTGCATTTCATTTTGTATAAGATTGGGTGAAGTGTACTTATTTCAGAAAAGTAATATAAAGTAGACTAATGCTATATAATCAACCCTAGGTCACAAAAATCATGTGTTGTGAAATAACAAATATACAATGGCATTAGTTTGAAAATGGAAACAATTAGTTTTGATTCTATACTTTTTAATTATACTTATTGGCTGATGGTAAGCATTTTTAAAAAAGCCAATTTTCAAACTATGAAGGAAAATTATGCCATTTCTACTGAAGTCGTTAAGACTCTTGAAACATTATGTAACATTCTCCAAGTTTAAATGCTCAATCATCTCCTTTGTGAGTTTAATTCAACAGGAAATATCTTGTTCACATGTTAAACAGAGTTGGAAAGAAATCACAGAAGATTATGATTACTCAATAAAAGAGATCCTTTATGTTTATGTTGCTTTGCTCAGAATTTCATATCTGTAGCACTACAACCAATTAATTATATTCAGTTGGTGGAAAATCAGATGTAGGACACAATTTATCTCTTTGACAAATTGTTGCTACTGATTTTACATAAGGCCTTAACACAGTGTAAGAAAACTTCCTATAAATAAAATGATCATTGGTAATTATACATTTTTATAGTTTTGGCTTTGATTCAATATATATGTTGAATTAAAAAAAGCATATTTAATAGGATATGAGACTAATTAATGATATCTATATTTTTGAGGTTTAGGAATGCCTAAAGAATGATGCTAAACAAATTAAGTAGCAGAGTTCTTATGCCTTTAATTCTTTAATTATTTGTTCATGACTTAAATTGAGGAATAAAGTGAGATTCAATCAGCTATTTTCTCTTGAATTTTATCCTCATTGGTTCTTGTCTTTATCCATTTGATGTACCATTATTTTCTTGCCTGGTGTTATTTATTATTAAATTTAATACCATACATCAATGATCACATCACTCAATCACTCTTATCTGCATCATTTGCTTTAATTTAAAGAGGGTTCTAGCCGAAACCGGTTTGGCTCAGTGGATAAGAGCGTTGGTCTGCGGACTGAAAGGTCCCAGGTTCGATTCAGGTCAAGGGCATGTACCTTGGTTGTGGGCACATCCCCAGTAGGAGGCATGCAAGAGGCAGCTGATCGATGTCTCTCTCATAGATGTTTCTAACTATCTCTCTCCCTTCCTCTCTGTAAAAAATCAATAAAATATATTTAAAAAATAAAAATAAATAAAGAGGGTTCTATAGTATTTGGATTACTCAATCACTTTATTATCTCAATTATGCAAACAATGGTATGGGATAAAAAGAATTTCAAAAGAGTAAAGATTAAATTCCTATTAGTTAGATGAGCAATGCTCCCTCTTCCAAACTACAATCTGAATCTAATTAATATCTAATCAACAGGCACTGGTGTACCAGTATGGGGCACGAGGCACTCTTCTCAGTATTAGGCTCACAAAGATGTCTGACCCTTTCTCTATCTGCATCTTCTCAAATACCTCCCTGCGTTAGTCCACTCAGATTGTTAGAATGAAAATACCATAGAATGAAGAGTTTATAAATTAAAAGCATTTACTTATTTATCCCAGTTTTGGAAGCTGGAAAAGTTCAAGATCACAGCACTGGTAAATTTGATATCTAAACCCCTTCCCAGTTTGCAAACTTCTGTGTCCTCACATGGCATAAGGAGCAAGAAAGCAGTTCTCTGGGGTGTCCTTCATAAGGAGACTAATTCCAATGATAAGGATTCCATTCTTAGGGTTTAATCACCTCCCAAGGGTCTCTTCTCCTAATGCCATCACTTTGGGGATGAGAATTTCACATTCATACAATAATAAAATTATCTTGAGTATTGACCCATCTCATAGTCAATGGCTAAATACTAAGAATGTACTTTAAGCCTAAGAAGAAGCAGAGGTGATATGCTAGTTAGTATCAATGGCCTCACTTGCCTAAATAGTAATTCTATAATTGTGATTGATGTCTCTCAATAAGAAGTAGCCTGCATGCTCAGAACAATAATACACAATTTGCAATGTAACATTTCTTCTTTCCGGCCTAACTCTCATTTCACTGGTTAAAACTTAATAAGAAATAAATGTTTAGTGAATTAAAATCCAAATTAACTGGAATTGTATATCTTACATAACAGTTAATTGGAAATAAATGCTTTGGATCGTTCTTTGTTCCAAATTAGGTAAGATATTTTGAGGTACTACATCTTGATGTTACAAAAGCAAATGAAAGCAGTTGCTTATAAATTGCCCTTTTAGTTTATAGAAAATAAAATAAAAAACAAAATATTCTTCAGTTGAGTTAGAAACTAATTTTTATAAATATATTCTATAAAAATGGTTTAGATTCAGTAAATTTATATTTAATCAGCTTCCATTTGAATTACTACGGGATAAGTTAAGGAACTAATTAGCATTCATAAGTTTCCCATTAGACTTAGTCTTATTTTAGTTGACATTAATTATTTGCCACACCTATTGCTAGATCTATACAGATACTCAATTTTTTACCTCTATTTATGATATCTCCCTGACTGTTTGTAGAAATAAAATAGCAACGCTTTTATTTAGAACCTCCACTAGGACACTAAATCCACTGCCTCTACTTTGCTCCAAAACTTTGCTCCAGCTAGTCTTCCCTCTTTCTCCTGCACAAACTTTCTATCTCTTAAATCCCTTTAATCATACAATCAGGGATAAATGGTGATAGAAAAAGGAAAGAAAGAAAGAAAGAAAGAAAGAAAGAAAGAAAGAAAGAAAGAAAGAAAGAAAGAAAGAAAGAAAGAAAGGGGAAAATAAGTTATTTTGACCCTGCTGGCTATTACGCCATATCTTTGCTTCTCTTTGCTGCAAAATTTCTCAGCAGAATTGTTTACTCTTGCTTATCTTTGATTTACCTTTTCCCACAGTTTCTTAAATCCATTTTTTCAGACAAGTGTTTACTACCATGGTAGTATTAAAACTTATCTTGTCCAGGTAAAAAAATAACCTCCACATTTCCTAAGTCTGGTAGTTGATTCTCTACACATCTTACTTGACAAATCAGCAGTAATTAACTCAGGATTAAGTACCCGGCTTTCCTACTTCCTTTTATGCGCTTGTGTTCCAGAGCACTGCACTTTGCGTTTTTCTCCTACCACACTTTCTCCTCCTCTTACTCTTTTCAGTCCTTAGTCCTCTTCTCTTGTGTAACTTATTCCCTCAGTGATTCCATCTGGTGGTATGTTGTAAATACCATCCATATGTTCCCTCACATTTACATTGCCATCTACTGCTAGAGATCCAGAAATTCAACTGCTTTTTTGATATTTCCACTTAGATAACCAACAGATTTTCCAAACTCAGCTGAACTGATTTTCTACCAAACTGTTTTACCTATAGTCCTTTCCATCTCCGTTGATGGAAATTTAATCCTTCCTTACTAAGACCAAAATGATTGGAGACATCATTGCTTAATTTTCTTTTCTCTTTGTCCCATCTCATCTCATCTCATCTATCTTATTAGCTTCACTGTAAAAATATATCTAGAATCCAATCAGGTTTCACTACCTGCACTGTTCACTGTTCACGGTCAGGCCACCATCACCAATCAGCCAGATTACTGCAATAATTTCCTAATTAATTTATCTGCTTCCACCTTTTATACCGATCAACAGAGCAGCTAAAATGATCCTTTCAAAATTTAAGTCATATTGTGTCTTCTTGCTGTTTTCAGCTCAGGAACTTAGAGCCTTTCCCTTTACAGATGTATGACAACTCCCTCATCTTTTACATTCTCAGCTCAAATGTCATTTTTTATGGAGTCTTGCTTTAAACACTATATTAAAAATTGTAACCCACTTACCTCTTTAGAATTTCCTTATTCTCTACTTATTTACACATAGTGCTATTCCCTTTTAAAATACTATAAATTATCATGTTTATATTGCCTTATCTTTGTCTGTCTACTCTAATATAAACTCTCTAAAGGCTGGTGTTTCTCTTTGTCTTTTATTTTCCTGTTAATGGATTGAAGGGGTTCAGTTACCTGTGCACATTAAAGCCCAATAAAAAACAGGTGTTTGCAGCCAAGAAAGTAAGGATTCATTTAGGAGATATTATCACTGTGCCTGGCATATAGGTAGTTCATGCTCAAAGGCCTGGCTTCCTGATGGCCTCCAGGGGAAGGTTACATGGAGGGTAGGGAGAATCATTAATCCTGGCGAGTTAGTGCCGTGGTCTCTACTGATTGGTTAGTTCTAGGATAAGGGGTAATTGATCATTGCATCTAGTTCTGATATCAGCAATAGAGTTATGTCCAACTTCACAAGAATTTGTTCAGTGGAATCCTTCTGCTTTTCTGGGTCTGGAGCTAAAACACAGCGGAGGCCCAGATATTATATGTAGTTTGATTGAAAAACTCAGTCTCTGTAGTCCCTAGACCCAGGACCTTGTTCCTACTGAATACTGACCAGAAACTCTTTATCTTTTTTTTTTTAATTTTTATTGTGTTACATGTATACATATCTTCCTATTTGCCCCCCCTCCATGGCATAACCCTACCCCCCAGTGTCTATGTTCATTGGTTATGCTTATATGCATGCATACAAGTCTTTTGGTTGATCTCTTATCTACCCTACCTCTCCTTAAACTTCCTGCTGTAATTTGACAGTCTGTTTGATGCTTTACTGCCTCTGTATCTATCCTTTTATTTATCAGTTTATGATGTTCTTTATTATCCACAAATGAGTGAGATCATGTGGTGTTTCTCCTTCATTAACTGGCTTATTTCACTTAGCATAAGGCTCTCTAGTTCCATCCAGGTTGCTGCAAATGGTAAGAATTCCTTCTTTTTAATGGCAGCATAGAATTCCATTGTGTAGATGTCCATAGTTTTCTGATCCATTCATCTGCTGACGGGCACCTAGGCTGTTTCCAAATTGTAGCTATTGTAAATTGTGCTGCTATGAACATAGAGATGCAAATCAAAATGACAATGCGATACCATCTCACACCTGTCAGAATGGCAATCATCAACAAATCAACGAAGGACAAGTGTTGGCGAGGATGCAGAGAAAAAGGAAACCTTGTGCACTGCTGGTGGGAATGCAGACTGGTGCAGCCACTGTGGAGAGCAGTATGGAGTTTCCTCAAATAACTAAAAATGGAACTCCCATTTGACTCAGCAATCCCACTCTTAGGAATATATCCTAAGAAATTAGAAACATCAATCAAAAACTCTTTCTCTTGAAGGCTTAATGGTTAAGCCAAGGGAGAGGGAAATGAGTGAGTCAGGGCACTGGGTGAGACCAGTTTGACTCAAAGTAAAACAAGTCAAAAGTAAAAGCCAGATTAAAGAAAATAAGGTTTCTGTGCTGTTTGCATTGTTTTGGGGGAAAGAGTTTGATTGAGTTTTTCTTTTGTTCAATACAATGTCCAAGTGTTTAGTGCAATACATGGTACAAATTGAGTGTTCAGTACATATTTACAGAATAACAAAACCTGCGTGCTTTGCATGTGCCAGGCAATGTGATATGTTAATTATGTGAGTTAATCATGCTAATAATTCTATGAAGTGGTTATTATTGTGTTCCTTTTGGTAGGAATGGCATAACTAAATCTTTGTGATTTTAAGTAAAATATCCAAAGTCCAGAATCATCAGTAGCAAAGGTGAGATTTAAACCTAGATACGTAGATTCACTCCAAAGCTTGTGCTTCTAAACTCTGTTCCCTCCCATATTAATATAAGCTCATTATTGCATCTAAAACCACTGTAGCAACATGGGTTGAACTCTGAAAAAAAGAAAGAAAAAAGGACTCCTGGTGATACCCATAGAGAAAAATACCCTTATTTCTTGAGAAGGAAAAATTGTTGTTGGCGTTTGATGTTTAGAATTTATCTTACACTTTAATGATATATATCAACTAAGCCATTTGCTGCCTTCATGAGTGGGAGATGTGACATGTCAAGTCTGATATACTCACCACGAAAACTAGAAAATAGAGATTGAAATGCCTGTGAGAAAAGTATTGATGTGTTTTGACCCATTGGTTGCACAGGACAGAATAGCTCCTTTATTAGGAAATAGGGAGAGCACGTATTTTGTCACTAATATTGACAAGAAAAGTCATGAGAAAATGAGTGCTCGTCATTTTTTGTTGAGATCTGTAATATCAGTGTTCCTTTTTCTTACTCTCTGTGTTAATAGTTCTATATGCTTAAGTTAATGATTATGGCATTTATGGATTTTCAGAATTAAAACTGATAATTTAACTCTACATTGTACAGATGAATTGACAGACATTTTTTTTGTTATCTGTCAACAAATGGTTAAGTAACCTGCTTATCATTTACAAAATATGTCATCTGAATTTTTTATCACTAACTTGGGTCTCTATTTTAGACTATTATATGTATATATTTAGGGACATACAAAAGAAAATGTGTTTTGATTTTTTTATGTTCAGGTCAAAATGAATCATTTTAATATTCTTGTTTAAATTATGACATCTGTTTTATTATGATTACTACTAATATGTATACTAATAATATTTTTTAGCTTATGAATAATGACTTACTTTAAATGAGTGGTTTTTTATTTTTATTTAAGAAATTTTAATACTGAAAGACATCTGTGAAGAATGATAAAAATGATACAGATATACTGTTGACTAGTTTTCAAGATTTTGCTATATTGAAGTACATTGTCTCTCTCACTCTGTACACACAAACACACATACAACTTTATTTCCTTTTTTTAATAAAAATATGGGAAAGCAAGATACAGAGTGAGCACTTCTAACTTACTATTGGCATTTCACCATATATATGGGGACTCCCTTTGTCATAGGCCTTGTTTCATTGTTAAAGCACAATAGAATCACAAATGAATTGGGGACTTGAAGTAGAATTTCTAGAAAGTGTAAAAATACAATCATTTATAGTGAAGGATGATGATATATTCCAAACTGATCATTTCAGAATAGTAAAGTCATTTAAACTTCCCTTGAAGATTATTCTCTTTCCACTTCCATATTATTTAATAAAAATTTGGATAAATTTATTATTAGAATATTACCTATATTTACATTATATGTTTGACTTTGAGCTCCTTAATCAACATTTTTTTCCCGGTAAGAATCTGTGCTTGGCACATAGAGAGTTTTAGGGAATGCTTATTGCATAAATTGCCCATAGTCTGGTGAGAGAATGAGCTACTTAGTTGAACTACAAGCATCACAGTTCAGAACTTGTTCTGTAGGTGGATGGATATAGTTCTTTGTGTGTATTTGGGATTGACATTGCCTAGAGCTCTTTAAAATATAAATGTTTATAAAATTATCATTTTATAAATGAACTAAGTAATACTTGGCTTTTATTGTAGATGGTTTTAATGTCTTATGAAGAATAATTTGAATACCGCAGAACACTTACATTCATGCAAAATAATGTGCTAACCTGCTTTGTCAGTCAGGGCTCAGCTAAATGCAAAAAAAAAATGCTCTTTAGCTATTTTAAATAGGGAGGGCGAATATTTTTGTTTGTTTGTTTGTTTATATGAAGTTGTTAGAAGGCTAAAAGAGCCAGTTCTAGATATGATTTCCAGGAGAGACTTCCAGAACAATGGTATGACACAAACTGACAAATGGATGCTATCTCTACCACAGGCAGGAGGGTGGGAAGTCAGAAATTTCACATGGATAACAATAAGGTTTACTTTGAGGAATCAATGCCTTTGAAGTCATGATTGGACAATGAGGTTCAACTTTAGGAAAACCCAATGTCCATGTGTGCCTTCATGAACAGGAAACACAGGGAAGATGAACAGGATGGCTTCTGTCTCTCTGACTTTTCATATCTCACCTGGACACACCTAACTGATTATATGTAATTCACCTCTACAATGCTCTCTGCAAAGTACTTTAAGCCTTAACTAATTCCTTTACTTTTCTTTCCTTGCATTCTGAGGAGCCTGTTATATTGCCAACCTCATGCCTTAAATTGTAATATCTTTCTGGAAAATACACATAACTTTTATATTATACAAACATAATTCTAATTTTCTTTCACATGTCATATATATATAAATTATAAATACACACACACACACACACACACACACACACACACACACTGAGTGGCCAGATTATTATGATCTCTGAACACAGAGATCATAATATGTGTATATATGAGGCCTGTGCATGAATTCGTGCATGGATGGTATCCTGTCAGCCTGGCCAGGGGGCAGGGGATATGGGAAGTTGGCCAGCCTGCCTGTTGGTCGAACTCCTGGTCGAGGGGATAATTTCCTTATTAGCCTTTTATCATATAGATATACATTGAGTGGCCAGATTATTATACATTTAAAGATCATAATAATCTGGCCACTCTGTGTGTGTGTGTGTGTGTGTGTTTAATATGTTTTTAAGATCCTTTATGTTATATCTAAAGAACTAAATTTTCTTTCACATGAAATTTGATATAATTAGTATGGTTATAACAAATCTGATTACTTGATTTCTTGTATTTTGATATCAGAATAATATCTCCATCAAATTTAAACATACTTTAGATGGATACTTTCTGCTCCATTAAGAGGTATTCAGCCCTGGCCATTGTGTTTCAGTTTGTTGGAGCATTGTCTCATATATCAAAATGTGGCAGGTTTGATTCCAATCAGGGTACATACTCAGGTTGCAAGTTCAATTCCCAGTCAGGCACATATAGGAGGCAATCGATTCATATTTTTATCTTTTCCTCTAATTCTCTCTTCTTCTTCTCTCTAAGATCAATTAAGAAAAGAAGAAAAAAAGCAAGGGAAAGGCATTCAGTTATAAATCTTTTTTTTTTCAATAGGAACAACGCTAATACTAATCATATAGTAGAGGCCTGGTGCACAAAATTCATGCACAGGGGGAGGGTGTCCCTCAGCCCAGCCTGCACCCTATCCACTGTGGGACTCCTTGAGGGATGTCCAACTGCCCATTTGGGTCTGATCCTAATCAGGCAGTCAGACATCCCTCTCACAATCCAGGACTACTGGCTCCCAACTGCTCGCCTTCCTGATTGCACCTAACCGCTTCTGCCTGCCAGCCTCCCTCTTCTGCAGGATTATCACCCCCAACTACCCTCTCTTGCAGGCCTGGTTCCTCCCAACTGTCCTTCCCTGCTGGTCATCTTGTGAAGGCCATCTTGTGTCCACATGGGGGCAGCCATCTTTGACCACATGGGAGCAGTCATCTTGTGTGTTGGAGTGATGGTCAATTTGCATATTACTCTTTTATTATATAGGATTTACATTTGCCTTTAAGAACAGTTTGAATTTCCTATTGTGTCCCATGCATTGTGTTAGTGAAATAGATAAATAAAAAGATGAAATAGACAAGGTTCCCATATTTACAGACTTTCAGAAAAGTGGGGTCAGGTATATCTAAATAGGTAATTAAATATGTACTCTTAGCATTTAGAGCAAACAGAAATGATTTGATAAAAATGAGGGTACAATAAAGACTGCCTGAAATGACCCCTTACATAAGTCTTGAAGAATGACTAAGAATTTTCAAGGCAAAGTAGGGAAAAGTCTGAATTACAAACATGTGAGTGAAATTAAGTTTTGTTGTATGCGCCTTTTCTCTCTTGCATTGCTATGTATATAACTATAATCCCATGTCACCAAGTCCATATGCCTCAAGGGCATTGGGACAGGTAGTGATGCAAAGAGAAGAGGATAGCTCAGCTTTTGCTATCCAAGTGTGATTTTGAATTGAGTTGAGAAAATAGTCTTGAAATCCAGGTTTTATCAGAGAGAAAAATAAATTTTATAAATGGTTTACTTATGAATCCTGTCACCACAGAGCTTCCTCCAGAGTTTCCAGAGATGCTCGTGTAAATGTGTACCAGTTAGATCTTCAGACCATTACAGTAGAGGAGAAGAATATGAAGTAGAGACAATGAAAAGCCTACAGCCAGCACCACCATCAGCTTGAGGAATTGTGGGGAAAAGTAAGGCTATGCCTCAGTGACAGAGTAATAACCAGCTTTCCAAGTGCTGAGTTGGATGGAGAAACCTGCAGGCCCGAGTGAATCCAACTTCCCTTTTCGTAGGGATGGGAGAAACTTCAGACTCTGTTTTTCTGTTTTTGTTGCACACAGTCTGGACATGTTTGGAGACGCAGTACCTTCTACCTGCCCTAGTGAATATATGCAGAGCTCTTTATAATTCTATTGGTTGGACCCACAGAGAACCAAGTTAAAAGCTGCAAAGCCAGATACCTTGAGAGCAAATGGCCAGATTCCTTGCATGCCCAAAATTCTAGACTGGGATTATTTCACCTGAAAACTCATCAAGCCAATGAAGAGATTAAGCCAACTACTCTTCATCAGTGACAACAAAACTATCAAAGGACATAGGACAGTTACTGGCCTCCTTTGTCTTGCTAGTCTTTATCCTTTTTTTTTAAATCCTCATTAAAAGATATTCTTCCTATTGATTTTTGAAAGATTATCCTTTTATTTATTTATATTTAAATATATTTGTATTTATTTCAGAGAGGAAGGGAGAGGGAGAGAGAGATAGAAACATCAATGATAACAGAGAATCATTGATAGGCTGCCTCCTGCATGCCCCATACTGGGGTTCAAGTCTGTAATCCAGGCATATGCCCTGACCTAGAATCAAATAGTAACCTCCTGGTTCATAGATCAACACTCAACTACTGAGCCATATCGGCTGGGCTCTATTGGTTTTTATAGAGAATAGAAGGAGGGAAGGAGGCAGAGAGAGAGAAAAACATTGATGTGAAAGAGACACATCGATGGCCCAGCCCAGGAATGAGTATCTAACCTGCAAGCCAGGTGCATGCCCTAGACCAAGATCCTTCTGTACATGGACTGATGATCTAACCACTGAACACACAGGCCAGGGGTTGCTAGTCCTTTTTATGTCATTTAAGTCCACCCCTTTATGTAACCACTTTGAAGAAGAGTAGAGAAAGATAAAAGATTTACACAAATCAGCCTCTTAAACTGTAATATGTTTAATAGAACTGAGATCTTTTTAATAGTAAGTAACTGAGTTTCCTAAAGAGATTACTTAAAATATTGAATCAGTCTACAATTACCAAATTGAACTATAATTGGTTTTTCCTCCACCAACTTGAATGTTTTATTATTTCAATCAAAATAATGTTTTACTGAGAAAACCCTGCTTTTCTGACAAAGGTACCTTTCAATTGTTGGTCATGTCAGCTCACAGTTTAAACCCTAACAATGTTTGGGGTGGTAGTCATGAGTGGCACGAGTTTTCTTTTTGTTTTTCTTTTTCTTTTTTTCATTTGAAGCCTACAGCACCACTGATTTGTTCCCAGAATCACAAATTTTTCTTCTAACCCCAACTTCACTCTCTAAGATTAAAATCGTTCCCATGGGTCAGCAAAGGTTCAAAAATCAGTTTCTCAATAATTGTTGTCTCTCTTCTCTCTCCCCTCAGGCATCTGCACATAATTTTTCTCTCCTTCATTCCTGTGTGTGTGTGTATGTATGTGTGTGTATATATATATATCAGTCCACAGAGGCACACAGCTCACCAGTCACATAATAGTCAGACATGATGTCCTAAATCAGTTTTTTTTTCTAGAATGCCTTGATATACAAGTAGTAAATAACTATTTTTTTAAAAAATGATGGAGGTAATATATGTCATACTTTTGTTTATGACGTTTCTCTGTAAATCTAATACAGCACCTATTCAAAAATCCAGATCTCGGTACTTGAGATTAGTACAGTTACACATAATTAGTGTAAAGTAGAGTTTCTAATGAGGTCCGGCTTTGACTTCTAATTTTCTTACCTCTGATTTCCCTTATGATTCATTAAAATAAAGAAGAGAAAATAACACTTCCCATTTGCTGGGTCCCAGTCTTATGAAGATAATTTAGAAATGTTTACTGCTCAAGGAATCCACAATCCATTGAACTAGTTCAGCTGCTCCTAATTTTTTCTCTCTCATTATTTTTTTTTCTATTTCTCAGAGCCTAGATTTTATCTAAATATTTTGAGATGTACTATATTCTCAATGCTGGTGTGGTCTCTACTTACAGTATTCTGGCTTGATTTAAGGTATTTCAAGGAAAATCCCCTCATGAAGGCTGAAATTTGCCTGGTAATATATTTTTTTCTCTTTAAAATTTTTAATTTTTTTCTAGAATTTAAATTACAATTAATATACAATATTACATTAGTTTCAGATATACACCGTAGTGATTAGATATGTATGTGCCGTTTGAAGTGATACCTCCAATAAGTCTAGTACTCATCTGACACCATACATGGTGTATTATTATAATATTATTGGCTACATTCCCTATGCTATGTCTTACATTCTTGTGACTATTTTTACAGCTGGCAATTTATTCTTCTTATTTGTAAAATGCCTTCTATATCTTAATCAGTATTTTTTTTAACTTATTAGAAGTTACTTGATTATTAAAATTCACAACTTGCAAGAAGATAACTTGCAAGAAGTTATATAATTATTCAAATTCAAACTAAGATATGTATGATTGATATAGGATCCTCTTCAGAAAATAAAGTTTCATTCAGCATAGAACCCCTGGAAACTGAAATATAGCCAGATACCATGAAATGGGGCTTATCATAGTAGCCCTGGAAATCTAAATTATATGAAGAAACCAGATCCAAAGACATTGTGCTATGTTTATTTGTTATTTCCATATTTATCACCAGTGTTTCAAAAAGCCTGATTAAATGCTGTGTTTATCTTCTTGAGGAAATGCCTAGTTCAGTTCATCTAAGATACTTTCCTCCAACTCCCAATGACTATCTCAGCACGTATGGGAGCTCAATACCTGTTTCACAGATTGAAAAAGTCATATGAATAAAGGCCTAATACTGTGGCAGTGTTATTATTTTTAAGACAGAAGACATATTCTACTCATTTGTTGCACTCTGGCTTTCTCAATGTAGTCTTTTTAAAATAATAAGATTGGTTGATTTTTCTCACTTGTTTTATTGATATGCCTTCAAATAATTGTAACTCCTTTTTACCACCTGGTAGATATAGTAAGAGCAATAATGTTTAAATGTTTTTGATGGCTGCTCTTAGGCTCCTGGCAGTTAAGGTTCTTCCAAAAGAAAAATCCATTTACTTTGATTGGTATTACAGTTCAAAAAATATTGATCTACCCCTGCTTGCAACCTCTTTTAAACAGGTAGCTATAGAGATTTAGAAAAAAAAAAGATCTATATTTCACTTTGTTCTTTCATTTAAGGTACTTCAACAGAAAATGTTTAAAGAATTGACAGGTTAAGTGAGGTTGCAAGTGAACAATGCTATGTTGAGTCTTTTTATAAAAAGACATTCTTCCTGATACTTTCACTTTTACTACTCCATTATTGGACTGTAAATTTGTAAGGGAGTAGGGTCATTTCTCTTGATTGACTCTTTATTATGTTTAGTTCATTTTATACAAGATTAGTGAGCCTGCTGTCTGTGGAGTATTTATTGGCTATGCATTATTAGAATGCTTTATCAATGGCTTAAGTCTGCTTAGAATAAAGTCAAAGGTCCTTTATATGATAACCAAAGGCATCCCGCATCTCCCCAACCTCATCTCGTACCTCACTCTCCTCACACCCAAATTCCAGCAGTACTGAGCTACTTTAACTTCTCCAAATTGTGGCATTGTACAGTATCATCCCTTTGGTCAAACTGTTCCTTCTACCTGAAATATCAAAAACTAACACATACCCCCACCTGTCAACCACACACATTCATGAAAATCTGCCCAAACTTATTTCATGTTTCAGTTTACGGAGTCTTTTTTGCCTTTCTATTTCTAAGCAGGATTGTTCATTTGCTTCTCAGGTCTCCTGTATATTTTATTCTAAAACTACAGTATTTATAATACTTTTATGTATCTGCATACTTAGAAAGCAATGATAGGTTGTCTCCAGTCTACATTCCCAACATTTAGAATATAGTACAATTTCAAGGTATGTTTTTAAATAAAAATACTAATAGTTAATTGATGGATGTATAGATGGGTAAGGTCACTGTATCTGAAAAAAATGATAATGAACTTATCTGTAGTTAGCTGGCTTAATCATTGATGTCATCAATTGGTGTGAGATTTTGACAGGTAAAATGCTCTTAAGCATTTATTCCTGGGTATCCAAGTCTTAACCAGCCCTCTATATTGTCCTTTTGTCATGGACACTGTTCTCTGCTCCCAAACTGAAGGGGAATGCTAAAGAGGTTGTTTGAAGGACCTTAAATATATGAACAGTAGGTGAATTTTTAAGGATTATCTTGGATTTGAGCTTTGAGTTTTAAAACATAGTATAGATGTTGTTCAGAACATAATCTGCTCTCTTTCTCTTAAAAATTTGTGCCAAGAAATTAAAACATATATTTAATACATCTATATGGCAGCTATTATAGACTGTGTTTTTTAAGAACTGGAATTATTGACATATACCCTTTGTGATTTATACTTCATGGCAAAACTCTTGGTACACAGTACACAGTTGGTCCTTAGTAAACAGTGAATTAAATGAATTTATTAAATACTTTTAAGTTGGTAAGAATAGCCTTTAGATTCCCTTAGATATTAATATTTCTTTGAATAAAGAAATAAAATACTTTATCATCACCAGGAAGTGATTTGGGGGATTTAAAAAATAATAATTTCTACCTGGCTACATTAAATTGTTTTGGTCAGTGGAATCAATTTATATATGAGGGAACTATTAGGTTAGCATTAGGTTTGTTTTTTTTTTAATTTTGGAGTTATTACATTGTGGTGTATTCTGAATTGTTGTGAAATTTTAAGAAATATGTTATGAATAATAATTTAGATACCTACTTTTGTACATTATTTATGTTTAACTAAATTATAAGATACTTAATGGGACTAAATACCCTTAGTTTCACTCCCCTGCATTGCAGCATGTTCTCTTGAGAAAGAAGGAGGGTAGAGATATAATTGTTGAATAGCGTCTTACATAAAACCCCAGGAAACTAATGACCAAAAGTCTGATAATCCAAATTCATAGTTTGGATTATATAATCTAAATTTATAGTTTGAATACCTCTGACTCTGCAAATGGCTACTCACTTTGTTTCTTATGCTATATAATCCAAATTCATAGTTTGTATACCTGTCATATTAGTCCATTTGGGCTGCTATAACAAAATACCAGAGACTGGGTAATTCATAAACAATAGGAATTTATTTCTCACATCTGGAGGCTTCAAGTCAAAGAGCATGGTGCCAGCAGGCTGACTGCCTGGTGGGAGTTCTGTCTCTGAATTATAACTGGCACCTTCTGACTGTGTCCTCACCTGGTAGAAGGGGGCAATGGTTCCCTCTGGGACCACTTTAATAAGAGCACTAATCTCATCTATGAGGCTCTGCCCTCTTGATCTAATCACGTCTCAAAGGATCCAACTCCTAATACCATCATCTGAATTTGGAGGGAACACATTCAGACCAGTGCACCTATGAAGGCTAGGAAACTATTTTTTTGTAACTACAGACACTTACTGTAGGTCTTTCAGTCACTCTCCAAATTTGAGACTTGGGCACTGAAATGACGGAATATAAGTGATTTGCCACAAATAAATACATCCAACAATAAGAAACAAATCCAAGTTAATTATATGTCAAATCTATACTAATGAAATGATAATATGCTAATAATTAGACTGGGAGACCTTCCAAACATCCTTCCAGATAAAGCCATGGTATTGGAGCTGAGGCAGAGGTGGTTAAGTGCGATCAGGCCAAAAGGGGAGGGTAGTGGGGTGATCAGGCTGGTGAGAGGAGAAGAGTTGGGGGCAAGCAAGTCTGCAGGGGGGGCAAGAAAGCCAGTGGTGGGGGCAGTTGAAGGCGAGTGGGCCAAGCCAGCAGGCAGAGTGGTTAAGGGCGATCAGGCAGGTAGGCAGATAAACAGTTAGGAATCACAGGATTGGGCCTAAACCAGCAGTTGGACATCCCCTGAGAAGTCCCAGATTGGAGAGGGTACAGGCTGGGCTGAGGGACACCCCCTTACCATGCATGAATTTCGTGAACCAGACCCCTAGTTACATTATATTTAGCACCAAATAAAAACACATTATTTTTATCACAAAGAGTTCTTAATTCTATTCAACATATTAACATATTCAATAATTTTTAAGTTGAAATGTAATTAAGAATTGGGGTGGGGGTGTTTTGTTTGTGAGTGCCTCTATTTTCTACATCTCAGAAGAGTGTATAATTTAAGTGCTGACTGCAGAGGTTTTTCTATACCAGCTCAGTGAAAGGGTCAACTTTGGGAATCTTGTCTCAGGGCATATTTCCAGCATTTGGAATTTTGCATATTTTTCATTAAATGGTTATGCAAAGTCTGAAGCTTTTTAAATGTCATTGTTTTCATCCGGATTAAAAAACACTTCACACAATTTTTATTATAAATATGTCCTTCATCACTTTTCTTAGGAAGTTATGGACTTACCTCCCTCTCAAAATACCTTTGAATGTTGACTATATTCTCATTTATATGAGATGCTTGAAGGTGAAATAGAGTTTAACTCAGAAGGTCTTTTCTAGTTGCATGATTCAATATTCCACAACCTTTGTAAGCCCATTGGTAAAGTAATAAGATTCTCAAGAGGCTTCTTAACATTAAGAATCAGCAAAATTGAAAGTTTCACAGATCACTTTTTTTGAACCTACACAGTTTCTCTGTGAGGTATTTGAATTACAGTGTCAACTGTTGTCAAGTCAGAGATTGATCAATAAAAATTTCTGTGTCACTTTAAGACCAAATGTTAGTCTTTGGTTGGAACTCTGTTTGAATTTCAAATTAAAGTTTATTACATTAGGCATCAATGATCAAAGTTATTTGATCACTTTAAAAAAAAAAAAGGTGTTGAAAGAGTCCCGTTATACAAATTTCAGCCACTGTCATTTAAACCTGTATTTTCAATTTTGTTCTCAGCTCACTGCAGGAGAGTCTTCCCAGTAGTCTTCTTCTATTTCTTCTAATCTCCATTCTCACTTATTTTAGCACCTTTCTCAGCTTCTGATTTCTTAGCCTCTACAGCAGGGAAAAAAAAAGAACAGAACCAGTTGCTATCCCCTGAACCCCAACCTCTGACTCTACAAATGGCTACTCACTTTGTTTCTTATTTAGTTGTGAATGGTGCATAGTATTTACCAGTGCACAAAATCTGTGCACATTAAATGGAAATTAATTAGAGAAAATATTTTAATATTGCTGTTTGCCCTTTATCTATAATAGAAGTGTCAGAGGTGAAAGAAAATTAGTAAAATGTATATGAAAATCTCCCTAGGGTATTCCATGGGACCCAGAGTCAATTTCCCGCCCATGCATGTTCACCTCAAAATTGTGTGAGACTCTGACCTGGCCAGCCCTACCCCCATGAGCCCCTGCTGGGCAGGGGTTGCAGCCTCAGGTCCCCCAGCCTGGTGCTGGGTGGGGTGCACTGCCTCAAGTCCTACAGCACAGCCTCAGGTCTCCTGGCTCTAGCGCCAGGGTGGGGGGTACAGCTTCAGGTCCACCGGCCACAACTCCAGGGTGCGAGGGTGCTAGAGCATGAGGATATGAAGGCGTGAGGGTGTGATGAATATTTGCGTATTAGCTCTTTATTATTCCCAATAGAGGCAACCTTTGTTAAAGAGATCTCAACCCCATTTCATGTTCTGAAAAAGAATACAATATAAATAAAATCAAGTATCAGTAGGCTGCTACCTAAATTATTTTTTTGTGTTGTATTGATATTTCAATGGTAAATTATATCAGTCAGGGGCACTGCAGGTATCAAATGGCACCTTTGCACTGGGTATGTATGGGCAGAGATTAAGGAAATCAAGAAGAGGCTATACAGTATCCCTGGCCAGTGATAGCAGGAGTCCTTATGATCCTCAGGAATGAGAACACAGCTCTCAGAGGGCAGCTATAAGGAGAAGGCAGCCTGAAATGAACTTGGCTTTCAGTAAAGGGTGATCCAGCAGAGAAGAAGTTGGGGAGGGGGGGAGGGGAAAGGGGAATTCCCTTACTGCACTCTTCCCCTGACCTCCAGCCAGGGCCACCTCCTTCCTGACCATCCATTGGAAGTGGGGCAGCACAGGAGCCTATTAATAGGTCCATGGGGGTCAGCCTTTACCCCCATCCTTGGGGTGAGGGTAATAAGCAGGGAAGAAAAGGGTTCAGAATGGACCTGAAGGGAAAACAGAAAATGCCTATCGCACCAATTCTACAATAATGATACAACCATAAAATGTAAATTATTCAAAAGTTGTAACTGTGTCATTCTATAATTTTCTGTTTATGCAGTTCTGTATACCTATACAGATTTTGGATGGCTTATACTGCTTACTAGTAGAACCACATGCTTTTGTATGCTAATTCTTTATTGCTATTCTTCCTTCTTTATCTATTCCACAACTATTCTAGGAGAGGATATAATGCTTAAGAAATCATATTCTGGAACCATAACATCTGGGTTCAAATCCATTTCTGCTGCTTAAAATGTGAGACTTTAGACAAGCTATCTCATTGGGTCCTCATGAGGCTGTGTGCAAGTAGCAGAGCAGCCCCTTAGGGAAACTCTTGAGGAAGATAAAGCTTCCAGCAATTTTGTGGGGTCAAATCTGGCTACCGGTGATTATACCAATGGTTGCTCCACACCTCAGTCCTATTGGGGCTTGAGACAATTGGCAGTGTTAGGAGAGAAGCCAAAATAAGTGGTCATGGGTGTCACTGTGCCACCTTTTACTCATTAGAAACTATTCACTAATGCTGACCAAGGAGGAGAAGTTGGGTCCACCTTCAGATAGGAGGAACAGTAAAGAATTTGCAAACATGATTTAATTTTAAACCAAAGAATCCTCTGAGGGCAAGATACAAACATAATGCTTCATCATTTGAATTTCAGCAAAACAAAGACTCTCACATAATAGTCATCCAAATTAGAAAATCAACATCAATACAATACTACCAAAAATTCGCAGACTCCATTCAAATTTCTCTACCCCAAAACGTCTCTTTTTCCTTCCTGGTCAGGATTCAATCCATGGAACTTTATTGAGTTTGCTTGTCATGTCTCTTTCATTTTGTTCCATTTGGATGTGTTTTTTTTTAGTTTTTCCCTGTCAGGTCCATGACAGTTTTAAAAGTACAAGCCTTTCATTCTGTAATATGCCTCTTAATCTGGGTCTATCCAGTATTTCTTCATACACAAACTTAGGCCATTCATTTTAGGTAAAAATGATGCTCATCATCTTAGAGTATCATGCACGAGGCAAACAATGGTAGGATATTGTACACTGGTTATGTGATCCTTGTAAAATTAGTGTCTTCTGGGTTTTCCCATGATAACATCACCATTTTCACCTTTCTGATTGATAAGTGTTTTACAGAAAGGTAATCCAAAATTATGTCAATATCTTGTTTTTATTTATTTATTTATTTATTTAATTTTCTGAAATCGTTATTATTTTTAATAAAATTTTAATTGATTTCATAGAGGAAGGAAGAGGGAGAGAGAGAGAGAAGAGGATGAGAGAGAATCATTGACCTACTCTTCCTGCACACCCTCTACTGAGGATTGAGCCCACAACCGTGGCATGTACCCTGACTGGGAATTCTCCTGGTTCACAGGTTGATGCTTATCCACAGAGCCACACTAGTTGGACTCAAATTATTATTTTAAATTTATCTTTATTGTTGAAAGTATTACAGATGTCCCCTTTTTTTCCTCCACTCACTCCCTCCTGCCTTTCTCACCCCCTCCCTGGGCTTTCACCATATTAGTATCTTGCTTTTTATCAAACATTCACCCCAAATCCAAAATCACTGTGATGACTGCCAAAGCTGGATTTTCATTTTTAACTGTTATTCTATATGAAGACAGCGTTGTCTCTTCTCTCCTGTTTATTTATATAAATATGGATTTATGAATTTAAATTGTATTCAATTAGTAGTAATCTGTCATTACATTGTTGGTTAAACTGCCTCAGAAGAGTGGTAGAGTGCCTTAAGCTTGTTTCTCTGCCTTTTGATACGACCCATCATTCTTCAAGTATGTATGTTGCTACTGTTCTTTGACAGAACAAGGTGTTACAGTCTCATTTTATTAATCTCAAAAACAGCTTTCCTGGTCCTTTTTAGTGAAAAATCACATTGAGGTTAAGATCTGGACATTCAATGTACTTGTTAGTATAGCAATATATTGCCTTTAGGACTCTTAGTGGATATAGCTAGAAAATGCACATACAGATAAGTATGTATTTTTGATATATATGTATTTATATACACATACTCATGTCTAGATCTATTTATCATCTTTTAACTATCTATATTTATATTTTAAATATGAGTTTCCAACAGTTCACCCAATTTTAGTTCAACCAGGTCAGGATTCTTTGTAGTCTTCCCTTTTTCCACATCCCCATATTGATAATGCAATGTTTGGCTACCATTGTATTTTTAAAATGTATTTTTATTGATTTTAGAGAGGAAGGGAAAGGGAGGGGTATAGAAATAGCAATGATGAAAGAGAATCATTGATCAGCTGCCTCCTGCATGCTCCCTACTGGAGACTAATTCCACAACCTGGGCATGTGCCCTGACCAGGAATTGAAACATGACCTCCTGGTTCAACCACTGAGTCACATCGGCCGGGCTGGCTACTCTTATTTTTAATGCATTTGCGATTTGCTCAGTTGCCTCATATATATTTAATTCCCCAACATTACTGGTTGCCTCCTTGGCCTTGCTTCCACTTGCTTGGCTCTCAACCACACCATCACCTACTTGACCTCAAGACATCTCCACCCCTGGCACCACCATCCCTGCCTCTGATATAGGCTGAAAATGTGTGCCCCTCCAAAATTCATATCTTCAAACCTAACCCTCAATGTGTTGGTATTTGGGGAAAATACATATGTACAGGACAGAGCAAAAGTAGGTTTACAGTTATTCATAGGGAAAACAATACAATAATTAGTAAATAATAATATAAGAATAAACTTTGTCTCACATTCTCACAACTGTAAACCTACTTTTGCCTCACTCTGCATGTAGTTGTGTATGGATGAGTATATGTACGTTACAGACAGAAAGTCTGCATTGTTTAAAAATATATTTTTTATTGGTTTTTAGAAAGAGGGGAAAGGACAGTAGTAGATAGAAACATCAATGAGAGAGGAAGTTATTGATTGGATGCCTCCTGCATGGCCTGCAAGAACCTACAACCTCTTGGTTTCTGGTCACAATCAACTGCTGAGCCCTACCAGCCGGGTCAGAAAATCTGAATCTTGTCACAACTGTTCTGTTAGGAACAGTGACAATAGCTCTGATGACCTCAGTTTCCCCCAAATCAGAGAAATATACTATTTCCTACAGATCATTTTATTAAAACACGTCCATAAGAGAGCAAAAAATAATAATAATACCACCAGACATTTTTCATCTTTTTTTTCTGAAATATCTTAGTTGTATAGAGTGTACATATACTAACTAAACTGGATGTATGGATATTAACTGCCTGAAGCCCTTGGAAAGTGACTTTAATCTTTTATTTTTACAGAAATTGAAAAAGAAAGCTGTGGCGATCCTGGTACACCTTTATATGGAATTAGAGAAGGCGATGGATTTTCTAATCGTGATGTTTTAAGGTTCGAATGCCAGTTTGGGTTTGAATTAATAGGAGAAAAATCTATTGTTTGTCAAGAGAATAACCAAT
>PVJN01004749.1:0-87448 GCA_004026805.1 Lasiurus borealis
TTTTCTTCTTCCTCTTCTAAAAGAGTACGTTTCAGCATTTCATATAATACTGGTTTGGAG
Organism: Lasiurus borealis; assembly: GCA_004026805.1. Classification (NCBI taxonomy): domain Eukaryota; kingdom Metazoa; phylum Chordata; class Mammalia; order Chiroptera; family Vespertilionidae; genus Lasiurus; species Lasiurus borealis. Next base: position 61 of record PVJN01004749.1, read on the forward strand.
TTGATTAACTCTTTTAGCTTTTTCTTATTTGTGAAGCTCTTTATCTGAACTTCAATTCTGAATGATAGCTTTGCTGGATAGAGTATTCTTAATTGTAGGTTCTTGCTATTCATCACATTGAATATTTCTTGCCACTCCCGTCTGGACTGCATCATTTCTGTTGAGAAATCAGCTGACAGTCGTATGGGTGGCCCTTGTAGGTAATGAACTGTTTTTCTCTTGCTGCTTTTAATATTCTCTCTTTGTCTTTTGCTCTTGGTATTTTAGTCATGATGTGACTTGGTGTAGTCCTGTTTGGATTCCTTTTATATGGGGTTCTGTGTGCTTCCTGGACTTGTAAGTCTATTTCTTTTACCAGATGTGGGAAGCTTTCAGTCATTTCTTTAAAGATTTTTTTAGTAACTTGCTCTCTCTCTTCTTCTGGCACCCCCACAATTCTGATGTTGGTATGCTTGAAGCTGTCCCAGAGGCTCCTTACATTATCTTCACATTTTTTAATTCTTTTTTATTCTTGCTTTTCCAGTTCAATGTTTTCTGATTCTTTATATTTCAAAATTTTTACTTGATTTTTGCCTTCCTCTGGTCTGCTGTTAGGTCTCTGTATAATATATATATATTTTTTTATTTCAGTCAGTGTATGTTTAATTTTTAATTGGTCCTTTTCCATTTCTAGTAGGTTCTTTTTCATCTCCTCTTGGGTCTTACTAACTTTATCCAACTTTTCTAGGATATTCTTTAAAAACCTTATAACCGTGGTTTTGAACTCTATATCCAGTTGTTTGTTTTCCTCCATTTCTTTTGTTTGTGATCCCTTCCCTTGTCTCGGCATTTTCACTATGACAGGAGAACTTCTGTGTTGGATTCAGCCTTATTATACCAGACTTGCAAAACTGCAAAAGCCTCTCTGTTGAGCTTGGGATGGGTGGAGTCTCAGGGCTTAAGGGACCACATTGCCTTCCAGTCAGCCCCGCCCTCCATGGCCCCCAAGTCTCACGTGACTGGGTAATTGCTAGAGCAGTCCCTGTGTGCGCGAATGCTCTTGCAGCGCCTCTAGACTGCTGCCCCTCAGGCTCCCCTGTGCTCTGGGACCATATGAGTCTGGGTCCCCAGGGTTTCTCCCGAAACCAGGGTTCAGTGGAGTTAGAAGTGATGCAGCTGGGAAGTTCTGACTCCCGCCCACTCGTGAAAACCAGCAGCACAATCAGTAGTCGGTCCTCTGTGTGCAGTGCCATGCATGCCACCAGACCTCTAATCCTCTGCGACTCCCCTAGATCTCCGTGCACTTCTCCCTTTTCACAGTCCAAACTTCCCCTGTATGAGTTTCGACTGGATCTGGGGTTATTGTCATAGGATAAGGGGTTCACTGCCACTGAGAGTCTCCGTCTCCCTCCTGCCAGAGAAAGCCAGCCAGGTTCTCTGGTACCAGATCTCTCCACACACGTGTCTCCATACCTCAGCTTTTTGCAGCTCCTCTGGGTCTCTGTGATCCCCTCTCTTTCCTTCTAGTTGTAGAATTTCCACTCAGCCAGTTTTACTGTGGTTCTGGATAATGTCTGTTTTGTCTTTTAGTTGTGAAATTGTTGTGTGAGGCAGCAGTGTAGGCGTTTACCTATGCTGCCATCTTGGATTCTCCCAGAGAGTATTTCTTGTTTAGAGGAGGGGATAGCATGGAGGAGATATAATGTTTAAAGTCTAAGGCAATGGTCAGCAAACTCATTAGTCAATAGAGCCGCAGTTTGCCGACCACTGGTCTAAGGAATGGCATGGCTTTGTTGGATGAGAGTGAAACTGAAGTAGGTAACTGGGTTTTCTCAGGGGATGTGTGCTAGCTCTGATCGGGCATTGAGGTAGAACTAGAAAAGTGTGGATAAGGGGTATCTATTAAGATGCAATGGTTAATGGCTGTGAGACTAATCCATCAACCCCTATCATAGAGACTGAAGAGGTGATAAGAGTCCCAGAGAATTCAGAGAGAACAGAATAAGTGGCCCTAGTGTCAATTAAAAAGGAGATCAGCTTACCTCCCATGACAATCATTACCATAGGCTCTGTCCTAGTGAAGTAAGTCTTTGGGGCCTTGTCAGGACTGGGCAGTTTCAGTCTTCAGTGACCACTCCTAGGAAGTCTGGGAGCTCCAAACCAGATCCAGAGGATGGCCTTGTTGGACTGGCTGAGGTCCAACCTGGAGGGGCCAGGCTACAGTCTGATTTCTAGGAGCCTTCCCTTCCACACCTTGGGCAGCTCTTGGGTTTGGGCAGGACTTGTCCCAATGCCCTTCCTTGTTGCATTTAAAGCATGTGCCTGGAGAAAGCTCAGTCTCTGTCTTACCCTTGGTTGGAGGACCGGCACTTCATTTGGGGTTCATGAGAGAAGTGGCTAGGAGCCGGAAAACCTCCTTCTGGGCTTCAGCCCTGGCCCGATATCACCTTTGTTTTTGGATTTGGGTCTTCTTTTCTCTATTATTAGAGACCTTAAAGGTCTTTTTGAGAGTTATGTGGACCTGTGTCAATTTTTTGAAGTTTGTGGCATATGTCAGGGGCTGATTGGGATATAAAAATGGGTGTTCAGAAGAAGGGTTCCCTCGAGGAAGGTGGGATCTAGGATTATAAATTTCTGTAAGGCCTCTTTGAGGCGGTAGAGGAAGAGATCTGGGTTTTCATCAGGGCCTTGAGTAATCTCATTAAGTTTATAATAATTGACCACCCTATGGGCAGCTTTTTTGAGTTCTGGAATGAGACAGGTGATTATATGGCTACAGAACCAGAACCCTAGAGAACTAACTTGATAGTCCCATCTCTGTTCAGTTTAGAGAATCATGTCAGTGCCAAACAGGTTGGCCATCATGGCCTATCCATGGAGGAAATGAGCATGGGCATGGACATGGACATGGTCCTGAGCTTCTAATCAGATGTGCTCCTCCTCCTCTGGGGTGAGAGAAGAGGACAGGTGGGCATAGATGTCGTGCCAGGTCAGGTCATAGGACTGTGTCAGGGACTCAAATTCCTTAGTAAAGTTGTTTGGGTCAGTGGAAAAAGACCTGAAATGCCTCTCAATCTGTGTGAGATCAGACATGGAAAAATGGGATGTGGATTCACACTATGCCCCCCAGTTCCTGTCACCTCCTTCAGCAGTGGAATGGGCATGGAAATAAAAGAGGCTGTAGAGGAGGGTAGTCTTTGGCTGGCCCAAGAGCAAGTGTTAGGTGGGAAAAGGTTATTTTGGAGCTTGCATTTTTGGGATTTGGGCTCTCAGGGGCTAGGGGAGAAGAGGGTTGCTGATTAGGAGGGTCTGGGATTTGAGAATCTACTGCAGGTGAGAGAGGGGATGCATAAGGGAATGGAGGTCAGTGGTCTGCTGGGTCAAAAGTAAATTCAAACTCAGAAATGTTAGGGGTATATGATGTTTTGTGGGAAGGAGAAAGACCTGATGGTTAGAGTAGGACTGGGAATGAAGGGTGTAAGGACATAGGGAATCTCTGACCATTTTATGTTTTATATTTTTATTTTTCGTAATCTTCACCTGAGAATATTTTTCTTTTTCTTTTCTTTTCTTTATTATTCAATACCATTTTATTTATTTTTATTGTTTTATTGTGTTACATGTATACTTATCTTCCCATTGCTTCCCTCCACCTCCCAGACATACCCCAACCCCCCAAGTGTCTTGTGTTCATTGGTTATGCTTATATCCATGCATACAAGTCCTTTGGTTGATCTCTTATCTACCTCACCTCTCCTTAATCTTCCTGCTGTAATTTGACAGTCTGTTTGATGCTTTACTGTCTCTTTATCTATCCTTTTGTTCGTAAGTTTATAATGTTCTTTATTATCCACAAATGAGTGAGATCATGTGGTGTTTCTCCTTCATTAACTGGCTTATTTCACTTAGTATAAGGCTCTGCAGTTCCATCCAGGTTGCTAAAAATGGTAAGAATCCTTTCTTTTTATGGCAGCATAGAATTCCATTATGTAGATGTACCATAGCTTTCTGATCCACTCATCTGCTGACGAGCACCTAGGCTGTTTCCAAATTGTAGCTATTGTAAATTGTGCTGCTATGAACATAAGGGTGCATAAATCCTTTCTGTTTGGTGTTTCTAGTTTCTTAGGATATATTCCTAAGAGTGGGATTGCTGGGTCAAATGGGAGTTCCATTTTTAGTTTTTTGAGGAAATCTCCATACTGTTCTCCACAGTGGCTGCAGCAGTCTGCATTTTTCTCTGCATCCACACCAACACTTGTCGTTTGCTGATTTGTTGATGATTGCCATTCTTATTGGTGTGAGATGGTATCACATTGTCGTTTTCATTTGCATCTCTCGGATAATTAGTGACTTTGAACATGTTTTCATGTGTCTCTTGGCCTTCCCTCTGTAGTCTTTTGACAAGGTTCTATTTAGGTCCATTGCCCTTTTTTTTTTTTGGATCATTCATCTTCCTTTTATTAAGTTGTGTAAGTTGGCTGTAGATGTTGGAGATTAAACCTTTATCAGTGATAACACTTGCAAATATGTTCTCCCATACAGTGGGCTTTCTTGTTGTTTTGTTGATGGTTTCTTTTGCGGTGCAAAAGCTTTTTATTTTGATGTAGTTCCATTTGTTTATTTTCTCTTTAGCTTCCATTTCCCTTGGAGCAGTATCAGTGAAGAAGTTCTTTCGGCATAGGTCTGAGATTGTGCTGCCTGTGGATTCCTCTAGTATTTTTATGGTTTCCCATCTTATGTTTAAGTCCTGTATCCATTTGAAGTTTATTTTTGTGTATGGTGTAAGTTGGTGGTCCAGTTTCCTTTTTTTGCATGTATCACCATTTATTGAAGAGGCTGTCTTGGCTCCATTGTATGTTCATGCCTCCTTTGTACAATATTAATTGAGCATAGTGGTTTGGGATGATATCTGAATTCTCTGTTCTATTCCATTTTTCTGTATGTCTGTTCTTGTGCCAGTACCCAGCTGTTTTGAGAACAGTTGCTTTGTAATATAGCTTGAAATCTGGTATTGAGATCCCACCTACTTTATTCTTCTTTCTCAGGATTGCTGTGGCTATTTGGAGTCTTTTGTTGTTCCAGATGAATCTTTGAAGAGTACTATCTAGGTCTGTGAATACGTTGTTGATATTTTAATGGGTAGTACATTGAATCTATAGATTGCTTTGCGTAGTATGGACATTTTAATGATGTTGATTCTCCTAATCCATGAGCTTGATATGCTCTTCCATCTGTTAACATCTTCCTCTATCTCTTTTTTCAGTATCCTGTAGTTTTCTGCATATTGGTCTTTTACCTCCTTAGTTAAGTTTATTCCTAGGTATCTTAATTTTTTTTGATGCGATGGTAAATGGGATTGATTTTTAAGTCTCTCTTTCTGTAATTTCACTATTAGTGTACAGAAATGCCATAGATTTCATCACATTCATTTTGTATCCTGCTACATTGCCAAATTCATTTATTAAGTCAGTTATTTTTTGGATAGAGTCTTTTGGGTTTTTTATGTACAGTATCATGTCATCTGCAAATAAGAACAGCTTTACTTCTTCTTTTCCAATTTGGATGCCTTTTATTTCTTCTTCTTGTCTAATTGCAATGGCTAATACTTCCAGTACTATGTCAAATAGGAGATGTGAGAGTGGGCATCTCTGTCTTGTTTCTGTTCTTAGGGGAAATGGTTTTAATTTTTGCCCATTGAGTATGATGTTATCTGTGGGTTTATCATATATGGCTTTCATGTTGTTGAAGTATGATCCTTCTTTTCCTACCTTGCTAGAGTTTTTATCAAGAAAGTGTGTTGGATTTTGTCAAATGCTTTTTCTGCATCAATTGGTATGACTATGTGATTTTTATCTCTCAATTTGTTTATGTGATGTATCACATTTATTGATTTGCAGATATTGTACTATCCTTGCATTCCTGGGATGAATCCTACTTTGTCATGCTGTATGATCTTTCCGATGTACTGCTAGATCCAATTTGCTAGAATTTTGTTGAGGATTTTGGCACAGAGGATAATGTTCCATTGATTTTTAGAGAGAATTGAAGAGAGCGGGAAAGACAAAGAGAAAAATCAATGTGAGGGAAACACATCAGTTAGTTGGTGCCCCAACCAGAGCCCAGCCAGGGAGGAGCCTGAAACCAAGGTATGTGCCCTTGACCAGAATCAAGCCCAGGACTCTTCAGTCTGCAGGCTAACGCTCTATCCACTGAGCCAAACCAGCTAGGACGCTGACAATTTTTTTTTTATTACAGTGACAGCAATTATCTAAATTGTGCAGTGTGTTAAAATTAAAAGTGGTGTTTTCAGGCCATTGAGACTTATTATCTAATTTATATTGTGGCCAAACAGTGTTACAAAATAAAATGAGATGGTTAGGCATGATCTCTCTGGTGAATGTGCAGAGGGAGTGTAGCATGGCCCGTGAGAGAGGAACGGTGAGTGACAGACCACAAATCCAAAGATGACTGTTTAGAGTAGGCATCTCCGCTGCTAAACAAATCATGAGAAATGAGAGGTGACCCTCTGGACTGGGTGTCCCAATCCAGAAAGACCCAAAGCTGAATGGCTGAGGAGTCTTCTGGCCTAGTGCTAGGACTTTTGAGACAAGAGACTTTTGAGAAGTCAGTGAGAGAGAATGGGCAAAAGACTCTAGATGACAGAAATTGTGGAATGTCACTCACCTAGAGAAGATTGGTGTGGGATGAGGGTCAGCAATGGAGAAGGAGAGATTCCTGATCCGGTTTCCTCCCTGGCTGTTTTTGGAGGGTCAATAAAGAAGGGAGGTCTTATCGAGGCTGATAATCCAAATAGGAGTCACCCAAGTAGGATTTGGAGGTAAGCCCAGGTTGAGCTGTTGCTGCCTACTATCTGAGTAGCAAACTTGGGGTAACCCAAGCCAGGGTGATGACTCCCTATCCCTGTGGAACCCCCTCAGGTTTTGACATCAAATTTTAGGGTCACTGAAGGAGGAACACAGGATTCCAAAAGGGATAAATAATTATGAATTTATTAGTCATCTGAAAACCAGATGGGCTGAGCCCCCAAATGGCACCAGCACCCAAAGACAGAGAGTCAGATGTTTTTAAAGGACTCTAGATGGGCTTTTTCAGGGCAGAGAATTCTCTGCAGGTCTGGATTATGGGAAACTCCAGAGGGGAGAGATAATGATCTTAGCAAGTAGAATTATACAGAATTTGCCACTCCAAAGTATAGTATATCTTTTAAAATTTAGCGACATTTACCCTGACCAGGTGTCTCAGTTGGTTGTATTGCCCTGTATACCAAGAAAGGTTGGAGGTTTGATGTCTGGTTAGAGCACCTACCCAAGTCACAGGTTCATTCCCAGGTCAAGTCATGTACAGGAAGCAACTGATCAATATTTCTCTCTCACATCTATCTGTCTGTCTATCTATCTATCTATCTATCTATCTATCTATCTATCTATCATGTATCTATCATCTGCCTTCCATCTCCCTCTCTCTCACTCACTCTCTCTCCTCCTCCCTTCTTCTATTTAAAATTAAATAAATAACATATCCTCGGGCCTGACTGGTGTAGCTCAGTGGTTGAGCATTGGCCCATGAACCAGAAGATTAGGGAGGGTTCGATAACTAGTCAGAGCACATACCTGGTTATGGGCTTGTTCCCCAGTAGAGGTCATGCAGGAGACAGCCAATTGATTATTCTCATCACTGATATTTCTATCTTTCTCTCCTTCTTTCTTCCTCTCTCTGAAGTAAAAAAACAAAACACACAAAACCCCCCCACACACATCTTAAGAAACATTAAGAAAAAACATATCCTCCGGTGAATATTTAAATAAATAAATAAAATATACTAACATTTTAATGGCAAAATAAAAAATCCTAGACAAACTAATATTTATTCTGATAAGCCTATCAAGAGGTAGATGTTAATGATGTTTATCTGACTAGCTCACTGTTGATGACAAATACGTAGCTTTTATTCAAGATAGATATCATTGGTTAAGGATGTGGCCATCTATGTACTAATACTTCAAATAGTGATTTCCATTATTAGCAGTTTATTTTCAGAAACCCATTCAAGTTGCTTTTGTACTGTATACACTATATTAAAAGACCATTATCTTGACTTCTAGTCTTCTGGCTCTTCAGGGAACAATTTCTCTAGTACAGGGGTAGGGAATCATTTTTCTGCCAAGGGCTATTTGGAATTTATGGCATCATTCACAGACCACACAAAATTATCAACTTAAAATTTACCCTGCTGCCCTAACTGGCTTGGCTCAGTAGATAGAGAATTGGCCTGCAGACTGAAGGGTCAAATTTGAGCCCAGTCAACGGCATCTACCTTGGTTGCTGGCCCATCCCCAGAAGGGGGTGTGCAGGAAGCAGCTGATAGATGTTTCTCGCATGGATGTTTCTAACTCTCTGTCCCTCTCCCTTCCTCTCTGTAAAAAAATCAATAAAATATTTTTTAAAAATTATCCTGCTATATTTGGTTAAACATTTAATTAACTCAACACTGCTGTCTTGGCAGGGTCAGACCAAATGATTTCACAGACCTTATATGGTCCCCAGGCCGGATGTTTCTGACCCTTGCTCTAGTACTTTTCTCAGGAGCTCAGTTAAGGAACTGAATATTTTACCATAAATGTGACAATTCAGCAATTTTTCATTGTTATTTGAAAAAAGGTATCTTTAATGATTTTTAAAAATATATATATCATTTAAGTATTTTATCAATTTCAGTTTGTTCTTTTGTATTATGTAAGTATGTGGTCTAGTTTCATTTTTTTAATGTTATATGTCTAATTTTCCTGATACCATATATTTTTTATTTGTTTTCATTTTATTTTATTTTATTATATATCTTTTTTGTTTAAACTATTGCAAATAGTAGTACATATGTCTCCTTTTTTTCCCTATTGACCTCCCCGTAGCCTTCCTCACCCCCCAGTCATGCCCTCACTTGTCCCCCCCCACCCCAGTGTCCTTACATACATGCATACAAGTCCTTCAGTTGATCGCTTACAGGCGCTACCCCCACCATCCTCCCCTGCCTTTCCACTGTAGCACGACAGTCTGTTCATTGCTTCTTTGCCTCTGTATCTGTTTTTGTTTATTTGTTTGTCTCCTCCCCCCCCCGATTCTTTTCTTTAAAAACATCTTGCCTCTGTAGGCTAGAAATAAACTTATAAGAACAAAAAATGTTTGAGTCCAAATGTTTGCAATAGTTATGAGTCCCAATGTCAAATAGTTCCTTATGTGTACATGTCAGCAATGGTATCTGGATAGTGGACAAATGGTGGCAATTCAGGTCTGACCCTCTCTGGTTTGGTCCTAGGCATCTTGTAGCTATGTACAGCTGCTGACTGCTAGCATGGCAAGGCATCCTGACACTATATTTTAAAGAGACTATCTTTTGTCCATTGAATGCTCTTCTCTCCTTTGTCAAATATTAATTGACCATAAAAGTGTGCATTGATTTCTAGGCTTTCTGTTTTTTTTTTTATTGATGTATATACAATTTGTTCTCCTTTCTCAAGATTGTTGAGTCTATTTGGTGTCTTTTTAGGTTCCATATAAATTTTTAGAATATTTGTTCTAGATCTGTCAAATATGCCATTGGTACTTTAATAGGAATTGTGTTAAATCTATTGATTGTTTTGGATAGTATGGCCATTTTAATGATGTTAATTCTTCCAATCCATGAACATAGTATCTGCTCCCATTTATTTGTATCTTCATATATATATAATTTTTTTTCAATGTCCTAGTTTTCTGAATATAGGTCTTTTACATCCTTGGTTAATTTCTTCTTAATTACTTTATCCTTTCTTTGCTGCAAAGGTAAATGGGATTGTTTTCTTAGATTCTCTTTCTGAGAGTTCATTTGTTTTTTGTATCAAAATGCCACAGATTGCCCAGCTAGTGGGCTCAGTGGCTGAGCATTAGCCCAGGCACCAAGAGGTCACTGCTTCAATTCTCAGTCAGGGCACATGCCCAGTTACAGGCTCAATCCCCAGGCTTAATCCCCAGAGGGAGCATGCAGGAGATAACCAATCAATGATGTTTCTCTCTCATTGATGTTTCTATTTTTCTAAACCACTCCCTTCCCCTCTCTCTAAAAATCAATACAAATATGTTTAAGAAAGCTACAGATTTCTGAGTATTAATTTTATATCCTGCTACATTGCCTTACTCATATATTAAATATTATAGTGCTTTAATTGAGTCTTCAGGGTTTTCTATGTACAATATCATATCAAATGCAAATAATAACAGTTTTACTTCCTTTTTTCTAATTTGGATACTTTTTATTATTTCTTCCTGCCTGATCACTGTGGCTAGGACTTCTGATACTATGAATGGTGAAAGCAGAGATAAAAATAGAACCATAAATATACTATATAATAAAACCCTAATATGCAAATAAACCAAACGGTGGAATGATTGGTAACTATGATTCACACTGACCACCAGGGGCAGACACTCAATGCAAGAGCTGCCCCCTGGTGCTCAGTGCGCTCCCACAGGGGGAGCATTGCTCAGCCAGAAGCCAAGGTTATGGCTGGCAAGCACACTGGTGATGACAAGAGCCTATCCTGCCTCCTCAGCAGCGCTAAGGACCCCTTGGGGGATGTCCACCAAGGGGTCCTGGACTGTGAGAGGGCGCAGGCCAGGCTGAGGGACCCCCTCCCTCCCAGTGCATGAATGCCATGCACCGGGCCTCTAGTCATAGAATAAAATATAGGCAGTAAAATTTCAGACTTCTTGGGTAACAGTATTTTTTACCAATACATCTCCTGGGGTAAGGGAAACAAATGAAAAATAAACAAATGGGACTACATCAAAATAAAAACCTTCTGCACAGGAAAATGAAAAGGGAGCCCACTAAATGGGAGAACATATTTACCAATAATATATATGATAAGAGGTGAATTTTTAAAATATATAAGGAACTTACACAGCTCAATACCAGGCAGACAAACAATCCAATTAAAAAATTGACAAAGGGCCTGAATAGACACTTCTCCAAAGAGGACGTACATATGGACATTAGTCATATGAAAATATGGTCAACATCACTAATCACCAGAGAGATGCGAATTAAATGACAATGAGATACCACCTCACACATGTCAGAATGACTACCATCAATAAATCAACAAACAACAAGTACTGTCAAAGATGTAGAGAAAAGGGAACCCTAATACATTGCTGGTGGGAATACAGACTGTGGAAAACAGAATGGATTTTCCTCAAAAAGTTAACATGGAACTACTTTTTTAACCAGTGCTTCTATTTTTGAGAATACATCCTAAGAATCCTAAAACACCCATTAGAAAGAATATATGCACTCTTATGTTCACTTACAATAGCCAAGATCTGGAGACAGCCCAAGTGTTCACCAGAAGATGACTGGATTAAAAAAAGCTGTGGTACATTTACACAATGGTATACCGTACATCTTTAAGAAAGAAGGATCTCTTACTCTTTGCTAAAGCATGGATGGGTTGGGAGATTATTATTCTAAGCAAAATAAACCAGTTAGAAAAATGCAATATCACATGATTTCACTAATATGTGGAATATAATGAACAAAATAGGTCCAGAGACATGGATGCTAGCAGGGATGGAAAATGATTAACCAAAGAATTTATATGCATACTGGAGGTCTGGTGCATGAAATTTTTGCACTGGGGGACAGGGGTCCCTCAGCCTGGCTTGCACCCTCTTGCAGTCTAGGAGAACTTGGGGGATGTCTGACTGATGGCTTAGGGGAGAAGGCCTAGGCCAACAGTTGGACATCTTTAGCACTGCTGCGGAGGGGGCGAGGCTCCCACCATGGCTGCTTCACTCACCAGCCTTGAGCCTGGCTTCTGGTTGGGCAGCACTCCCACTGTAGGAGATCACTGACCACCAGGGAGAAGCTCCTGCATTGAACTGTCTGCCCCTTGGTGGACAGTGCATGTCATAGATACCAGTTGTCCGCCATTCAGTCAATTTGAATATTAGCCTTTTATTATATAGGATAAGCAATATATGTAAACTATTAAAATCTTTCTTTGACATATATTATAGTGCCAAAGAGTTATTAAGCAGCTGACTTGTTTCATCTTTGGCTCTTCTAAAATATGCTTAGTCCCTTCTACATTTTATTGCAAAAGTACATACATGGGCTATCCAAAATATATGTAATGAATTATTACCCTTGATAAATAATTTGCTTCTTTTATCTATTTGCTTAACTATCTTCTCAATTTTGGTATTTTTAATTAAAACAGTTATTGGATAATTTCTATAAACTGGACAAACTATAACAAGATATAATATTGCAAAATAGTTTGATTTTTAAGATGGTTTTACATTAATTTTTGGTATTAAAAATTATCAAATGCTAATCAACCATAATACTTTTGGGCTGTACAAGAATTTTTAAAACAGTGTTCATTTATAAGATAAAATAAATAAACAATATTTCCTCACATTCTGTATTTCAAATGTTACAATTTAATTTTTATTTGAATCATAATTAAAATGAAATAAAAATAAATAACTAAAATAAAAATATTTGTCGATGTACATCTGTATAGATTATATATTTATCTTTACTATTTTTTATTATAGTCCAAGTTACTTTATATCTAAGTTTTTAATCTTTAATATGTCAAATGTAGTATTGTTTTTCTTGAGATTTGGAACCAAGAATTGAGTAATATAAATTACTCATTTGGAAATACTCTTTATTAGGTTAATCTTCACCCAAGATTATTTTTTCCATTGATTTTCAGACAGAGTGGAAGGGTGTTGGGGAGAGAGAGAGAGAGAGAGAGAGAGAGAGAGAGAGAGATCATTTTGATAGAGACACATCAATTGGTTGCCTCCTGCATACACCCATGTATGTGCCCTAGGCTGAAAATCGAACCCCTGACCCTTTGGTGCATGGGCCAATTCTCTAACCACTTAGCAACACCAGCCAGGGCTTGAAAATACTGCTTTATTCAATTTATTGGGGTAACATTGTTTAATAAGATTATATAGGTTTCAAGTATGCAATTCTATAATAAACTATCTGTATATTGCACTGTATGCCCACCGCCCAAAGGCAAATTATCTCCCATCACCATATATTTAACCCCCTTTACCCTTTACTACCGCCCTTTACCACCTTTTCTCTAGTAACTACCATACTTTTGTCCGTGCCTATGAGTTTCTGTTTGTTTTTCACAAACAGGTAGCACACATACTTTCTTGATTTTTAACTTGTTGCTTTCAATTTTATATCCCATATAGGAGTAAAATCATATGGTTCTTAGCATTTTCTGTCTGACTTGTTTCACTTAGCATGATATTCTCAAGGTCCACCCATATCGTCGCAAATGGCAGTATTTCAACTTTTCTTATGGCTGAGTAGTATTCCATATTATACATGTACCATATATCCTTTATCCAATCATCTATCAAAGAACACTTCAGTTGTTTCCATGTCCTTACCACCATAAATAATGTTTCAGTAAACATAAGAGTGCATATATCTTTGCAAGTAAATACTTTCAAATTTTCAGGCAGATATCCAGAGGAGGGATTGTTGGGTCATGTGGTAACTCTTGAGGAGTCTATATACTGTTCAAGTTCTCTGCCTATTTTTAATTGGGTTGGATATTAGTTCTTTATATATTTTGGATATTAACCCATTGTTGGAACTGCTACTTGCAAATATCTTCTCCCATTTGTTTGGTAGACTTTTATTTTGTTGGCAGTTTCTTTTGCTGTGCAGAAGCTTTTCAATTTGATATAGTTCCATTCATTTATTTTTGCCTCTACTGCCCTTGCCTTTGTGATCAAATTCATAAAATATTTTCTAAGACCTTGGTTCTAAGTTTAGGACCTATGTTTCATTCTATATAATTTATTGTTTAAGGTCTTATATTTACCATATTTTCCAGCATATAAGACGACCCCCAACTTTTCCAGTTAACATATAGAGTTTGGGATATACTCGCCCTGTAAAACAACCCCAACTTTTGAGAAGATTTTCCTGGGTTAAAAAGTTGTCTTATACGTGGGATAATACGGTAGGTCTTTGGTCCATTTTTAATTAATGAGAGAGAGAGAGAGAGAGAGAGAGAGAGAGAGAGAGAGAGAGAGAGAGATTAATCAGTTGCTGCTGACACATGGCCTAATCGGGGATCAAACCTGCAACCTGGTTGGTTATGTACTCTGATTAGAATAGAACCTACCACCTTTTAGTGCATGGGATGATGCTCCAACTAACTGGGCAACACTGTCCAGGGCTGATCCATTTTGAGTTAATTTTTGTATATGGTTTCCATGACCTTCATTGTGGGTTTCAAGATCTGAAGGAGGGGCCAATGCACAAATGAAAATACTATACAAGAAATATGAATTTAGAAGGCATTGGGGGCCAGATGGAGCCTCTCTCTTGAAGAGACTCACCGAAACTGGGTCCCATTTGCTTTTATTTAGTTTTAGATACACATCTTGCCCTTAGTAAAGCACAGCAAACAGGTAGCAAACATACTATCTCTAAGGTCAGTAAAGATCAATAAAGATAAGTAGGTCCACTAAACATTTACTTAGAGGCTATCAGGTCAGGAAATTGCTCCAAGCCATCATTATCTCAACATGAACAATCGGTGCTTAGTGTCAACCCTGCTAATGCTCAAGGTCCATTGGCCTTCTGTGTACTTTGGTGCACTCTCATGATAGTACTGTATTGGCAAATAGTGGCTTCCTGCATATGATAAAATTACAGGATTGTAAATCAATATACAAAAAAATTCCCACTGCATTCCTATATACTAACAATAAAATTTTGTAAAAAGAAGTGAAATAAACGATTCTTTTTTTAATGGCATCAAAAATATTGAAGTACCTTGGACTGAACTTTACAATGGATCTGAAGAATGTGTATACTGAAAATTACAAAGCATTATTAAAAGACATTGAAAAAGACTAAATTAAATAAAACAATATTCTGTGTTCATATATTGGACTAATCAAAATAATTAAAATGTTCCTAGTACCAAAAGCAATATACAATGAAAATTTTTAAATAAATAGAACATAAGATAATCATATTTGGATGGAACCACAGAAGACCCCTAATAGCCAAAGCAATCTTGAGGGGAAAAACCAAAGTGGGAGGTATCACAGTCCTTGACTTCCAATTTCACAAAACAGTGGTGATAATTAAAACAGCACGATATTGGCAGAAAAATAGACATACTGACCAATAGAACATAATTGAGAGCCCAAAAATAAACCCACATGTACATAGGTAAATAACTTTCCACAAAGGAGCCAGAAACAATGAAATTACTCTTAAGAGAATTAATGATGCAACAGTAATGTTATTGGTCTCCTGGCAACAGTACCCATGGTTCTGTGGCAAGTGAAGTGTAGAAAAGGTGGGGAGATCAGTTAGTGGAGAATTCTGGAGAAGAAAGTTGGTCTTCAGAGTAGAAGTGCTGTTAAATTTAACAAAGTGTGCTCCCAAAAGACACTGTGAGAAATCCCATAGAAAGGGAGTTTTGATACTTTAATTTCAACCATGAGTAGACATCAAAATTGACATGGAAATTGTATTTTAGTAGAAACTTACTTTGTTTAACTAAAATGTATATAAGTAATTTCTTAGAAAATTTGTTATTTCAGTAACAGCTGTGTCCATAGTTATGGTTGTGATAAAATTGAACTCATTTAATGTGTAAATGTATAATTTTAATATTTTAATTTATGTATTAAGTGAACAGTAATAGATGAGAAACATAATATAACTGATGTGTTCATGTAGTATCAAGAATTATGTTTACTCACAACTCCAGGGTAAGGGGATTACAAAATCCCCCAGATTAATTAACTAATAAGTTGACTTCTCAATAAATAGCCTGATAATAAATGACTTTTAAAAATTTAACTGCAGATACTTCTAAAGTATAGTACTAAAGTAAAATTCTGTACCTGACTCTTTCCTAAGGTGCCAAGTGTGCTGACAACAGCATATCAGTGAAAGAAAGTTAAATCCAGGTAATGTAGTATTTTTACTGTATGTATTTTCTATAAGTCAGAGCTTCTTTTCGGGATGTTTTTCTCTTCCAGTAAAGCAATCATCTGTAAGCTTATTTGTATAGTCTCTAGGAACCTTAAAAGTGAATTATATTTTATGTTAATAGAACAATTTAATATAAGTAAATATTAGAAACAATGATTGGATAAATATATTTAATATTACTAATAATAAATGTGATGGATTTTATTAAGACAATTCTATTTTAAACTATCCAGCCTGAATTTTGATATTTGCTATTTGAAAATATCTTCTTATATTTGGTTGGTTGACTTTTAATTTTGTTGGCAGTTTCTTTTGCTGTGAAGAAGCTTTTTAGTTTAATATAGTTCCATTCCTTTATTTTTGGCTTTACTTCCCTTTCCTTTGTGATCAAATTCATAAAATCTTTTCTAAGACCAAGGTCCATAAGTTTAGGACCTATGTTTTATTCTCTTATACTTAGGTGTTTGATCCATTACTTAATTGATTTTACAGAGAGGAAGGGAAAGAGAAAGAGGTATGAAACATTAATTATTTGCTTCCCACAAATGGCCTGATCAGGGATCAAACCTGCAATCTGGGTATGTACCCTGACCAGAATAGAACCTGCCACCTTTTGGTGTATGGGACAGTGCTCCAACCAACTGAGCCACACTGTCCAAGGCTGATCAATTTAGAGTTGATTTTTGTATACGGTTAAATTACAGGATTCAAAAATCAATATACAAAAAATTGTACTCCAGAGTATCCCTACATGACAGCCAGCAGGACGGGAGTTAGGGAGAGAATGTGAGTGAGTAAAGGAGTGATAGGGTAGTGGGTGGATGTGTGTGGTATGTGTATTGGTGAGGGAGGGACAGTTAGATTTTGCAGTTTTGGAGACTGGTGGATAAGGTTCAGTTGGTCAGAGAGTTCCTGCTACTGCCATGGGCACTCTCAGGCAGGAGCATGGCTTTGGCACAGAGCCCATGCCATCTTCAAGAGGGGAGCAATGGAGGCCAGGAGCACAGCAACACCAATAGCCAGGTTGGCCTCATACATCACCCTGGATCCACTCAGTGAGCTGCCTGCCAGCCATACCTCGTGAGGGACTACCACTATGCTCCTACATTGAGCGGCACACTAACTAGTCACGTGATCCCAGACATCCATAGTGACTGCATGCCAGAGAGACCTCCCCTGCTTCCCCCCAGGCTCCTGGAATTGCACACTAGGAACCCATTCTTCGGGACCCCACACTCCATGACACTGTGATCCAGGTCCCCATGTTATGAGTGCAAGCCAGAAGGATCCTGCACCCCACCATGCCTAGGCCCCAGGACCACACTGCAAATGTCCTGCAGAGAGACCTACAGTGCCACTCTGACACAGGCACCAAAGCTGCGCAGTGAATTGCATGCTAGAGGGTTTCTGGGAACTCACAGAGAGTCACACACCAAGGGAAATGTTCACGCACCTTCACCTACCCAGAGTATCTGCATTGGACAACTGAGGTACCAGTTCCCTGGGGGAAGGGAGTACAACTCATAGTAGACACAATAAAGGCATGAGACTCAAAGCAGACCCAGCCTCAGAGCTAAGGACTCCCAGAAAGTTGTGCCACTAGGGACTTCAAACTCTCAGACCTCAAGCAGGTTGTCCAGGGCCAGGAAGAGATAGCAACTGTCATTACATAGAAGTGAATGAGAGAGAGGGAAGTTAGGAAAAACACAGGCCAGACAGTATTTCTGGGTATAAAAGGAAATCCGTTTTCTTTGTGCGAAGGTAGTGTATTATTCTACTACCTTCCACACTAAAGAGAAGGGGAAGTGGTGGAGAGATTGCCCACCTGGGATAGATGGAGCCCATAAGACTTAGTACTATGGACCACTTTACGTTATATGAGGTCAGGTTGTCGTGGACATGGTTTATGCTACGAAGGGAATGAACCTGGGAAGAAGAGAAATCTGTGGAGTGGATGAATGGGACTAAACTGATGTGTTGAGGGAAGTCATTTCCGCACCCAGTTGCCTTTGGACAGCAGAGGCTTAGCAGACTTGGCTGCCACTCTTGGAATTGCTTGCTCCTTGCTTTCTCTTTTCCTTTCTTTATCTCCTTCCTTTCTTCACCCCATATTCATTTCTTTTTTTATTTTAATGTATGCATGTTTCTTTCTTTCTCTCTCTTGGACTACCCTCTTCTTTTTCTGTGTGCATAGTAGCAGGCTCCCTCCAGAGCCTCACTCTAGCAACACATCCTACCCACTTCCAGGCTACTAGTTGCCTGGAGGGATTCAAAGAGAGCAGCATTTGGTAAAGTGAGTTCCTATGGCTGAAGGGGTTCAGTGAATGGAGAAAGGAAAATATGATAATATATATATTATTTTTTAAGCTGAGGCTTGCCTGACCTGCGTGGCTCAGTGGTTGAGTGTTGACCTATGAATCAGCAGGTCATAGTTTGATTTCTAGTCAAGGTATATGCCTTGGTTGCAAGCTGGGTCTCCAGTGTTGGGTATTCAGGGGCCAGCTGATTAATGATTCTCTCTCATCATTGATGTTTCTATCTCTCTATTTACCCTTTTAAATCAATAAAAATACATTTTTTAAAAACCTGAGGCATTTTCTTAAATCATTCTAGTGGGTTACTATTTTCCCACTTCTTCAGATATTTTTCATGAATCATATGGAAGTTGTATATGCTATTGGCTTTCATTCTGGAGTCCTCTTCGTTCTCCACACAATCCTCGATCCCTTGAATGTTGACAGGGTTATCCACCAAGGGATAAAAGATCTGGAATGACTTGGGGAATGCACACGTGGTTACTGAGTTTATTGTGAGCCGTGGTGAGCTGAACAGGGTCCAGTGCAGTAGGGATGAGGTTTTGGTCTCAATGTGTAGCTTTAGTTCCCAACTTGCTCAGAAGCTTATTTTCACTTCATATTTTATTCAATGATGTCTCCACCAAGTCACTCCCTCTAAAGGGAAATGGAAATCTCTCTGTCCAGCTTTTCTCTCTGAGGTTGGTGGCAGTTTGTATAGGCAGCAACTCTGCATCGGGGATATGAAAAGTAAAAGAAGCCTGGCTTGATGTCTTGAATTCCAATAGCTATCAAACTTTACCAGACACTGTAAGGAGCGGAGGGGGAAAGGAAGGAGGCAACGATGCCTTAAACGCTCACATTTCACACTGTAAGGGATTGGCACTAATCCTGAAAAGAATTGGAAGATTATTTCTTCAGAACTGTGCACCCTTTTAACACTTAAAATCAACAAACAGCATGCCCAGCAACACAGAAAAAAAAATACACACAAGACAGTGTATGTATGTAGGTTAGGGAAGAATGGGAAGAAAGTTATAAGATTTCTCTGAAATTAGGGGCTGAGGTTTAATCTGGGGGAAGGCAGTTCCTTTAAGCTTCTGAGCATCACACTTTTAAAACCAGAGTTTCAGTGAGGTTCATTAGTTCCCTTGAACTGCCATCATTAAAAATGTATGAATCCAATGCAGGTTTGAGGTCTTTGTATAATATAATCACATTAGGAAAATTTACAATTAAACACCTTTTTCTTAAGCTTCACAATTATCTGATGTATATTTGTAAGAGGCTATAAATTTGGAAAACAAATCCATTCATTTCACTAATAGAATCCTGGACAAGTAAATCTTTGCAAATTAACAAGTTTTGTAAATTGACCTAAATTAGAACTTTTTAAGTATCAATAGTAATAATTTGAAGAATGATCTCCAATCACCCCTCAGGAGCAGGGGGAGGTGGAGAAGCCCTGAGGGGTGATTGGGGCCAGTATTGGGCACCAGCAACTGGTGTGAGCAGTGGCTCCAGGCGCCGTCAGTGAGTGAGAGTGGGGCCGGTGCCAGCAGCAGGTGTGAGTCCTGAGTGGGATTGTCGTGCCCAGGAAGAAAAAAAATTTTAGTAACCACCAGAGGCTCTTCTGATGACAGTGACCAGCACCCTGCCTAAGTCTGGCACCCCCACTCACCTACTCCACCATCCTGCCATGGCCAATGCCCGCCATGTTCCACAGTTCCACATTCTGCTGCATGCTGCCAATGTATATCATGTTCTATGCAAACTCCCTGGTGGTCAGTGCATGTCATAGTGACTAGTTGTTCAGTTGTTCAGCCATTCGGTCTATTTGCATATTAGTCTTTTATTATATAGGATTATAAGCAAACAATAATGAAAGCTTCACATAAGCATTCAAATAGCTTAATCGTTTTATGATGTCCTCATGTTTTTCCAAATCTGTCAAAATAGCACACATTAATATTATTCTAAATTCAAAATTACATAACCAAAATAAATACTGGAATTTTTATCTAATTAAAAACTTCAGAAATGTACAGTTTTATTTAAAACATTCATCCTTTGCCATATTTGAACCTGGAATTACTTTGTAATTAAATATTTTTAATGTAATGGGCTAATAATAGCTCACAAGAAAGAATAGACAAATATTTTAATTATAGTCAATAATTTTTAGGCAAGATATTTATTTTGAACAAAGTATAAAATAGCTGCCTATTTAGAACAACTGATAAACACAATGTGATTATTGTGCTCATTAAAAAAAAGTGTTACTGTAGATTGTCCACAGAACTTAATGTTAATACTAGTTCTTATAGAGAAGGGATTTCCTTTAAAATATTTTGCATTTACAATTAGACTCTAAACACAGGCTTATTTATGTTTCCTTGCAAGCAAAACTTACTCTGATTTTGGTGGAATAAAGAACTAGTGAATCTGGAATGAGAGGCAAGATGGCGACCAGCAGGAAGGTAGGGAGGGAGAGTGTGTTAAAGAGTAAGGGAACAATACAAGTATGTGTGGAAATGTGTGTGTGTGTATGTGTGTGTGTGTGTGTGAGAGAGAGAGAGAGAGAGAGAGAGAGAGAGAGAGAGAGAGAGAGAGAAATAGAGAGAGAGAGAGAGAGAGAGAGAGAGAGAGAGAGAGAAATAGAGACAGCTAGACCCTGCAGTTCTTTGAAGGGGCTGCCAATCTGGGCAGTCTTAGATGCCAAAATCCCACGGCCACCACAAACACTCTGGGGAGGACACTGGTGGCACAGAGACCATGCCATCTGGAAGAACAGAAGTGCTTGAAACTAGGATCCTAGCCTCACCACCACTCAGTCTGGTCTTTAAAGTAAACCAAGACCCTACAGCTGCTCTGGTAGAAGACATGTCACCACAACTGCAGACTCAGGGACACCAGGACTCCAGGCACCCAGCCACAGATTTCTGTGAGTCACAAAGGCAAATCCCCACCCCTGCAGCAGCCACATAGAAACTACCAGACTCCAGCTGCACAATAAGGCTTTCTGCACACACAGAGCAGTGGCATTCTGCCTGACTTTGAGCCTTGGTGTCAGACATGGGAAGTTTGTTTCCCGTGATTAGTCTCTGTGCCCAGGTAGGGAGAATGAGTGGAATTCAAGCCAGCCACTCATTTCTAGGGAGGTGATCTGCAACCAGATCCCGTGCCCACACAGGACAGGGAGATAGCACTAAACTTGAACCTGAACTTGTGAACTTGGGGAACTTGTTTCCTGTGACTCATCTCCTTTCCCAGGCAGGGAGGCAGTCTTGAATTTGAGCATAGGTGAGCAACCTTGGTGAGATTGTTTTCTGTGACCAGATCCTATGCCCATGCAGGGAGACAGCACTGAATTTGAGCCTGAGTGTGCAAACCCAGGAAGTTTATTTCCCATGAGCAGACACTGCACCTTAGCAGAGAGGCTGCAGTGAATTTGGACCTGGATGTGTGGCGTCAGAGAATTTGTTTCCCATGACCAGACCCTGTGTCCATGCACAAAGGCAGCACTGAATTTGAGCCTGGGTACCTGGACACAGGGAGTTTGTTTTCCACAGTGCACACCCATATGACCAGACCCCACACCCACTCTAAGGGGCATTACCACCTGACTTTGATTTAGGGCAAGTGCACACAGAAGGCTGTTTACCACAGGGCAGAAGTGGACTGCCTGCCAACACAGTGCAACTGAGCAACCCGGTCTCCTGGGTAGATTGGGCACTCTGAATCTCCACACAAGAGGCAGCATGGACCACCAGTGACTAGACTCTTTGCTCATTACGTGCACCTGAGATCCCTGATTCTGAGTATATTCACACTAAGAGCCAGTGATTCCAATTCTTGGTGCATGTGCACATAGGGACCTGATTCTCAGTGTGAGGTAGCACCAAAAAATTGAGACTCTGATACTTGATTGTAAGCATGGACACAGGGAGCCTCTGACTCCTGACACACAATAGGGAACTTTGATTTTTGGAACACACCAGTGGGTTTTCTGTTTCAAAGTGGTGTGGGCAGCATCCCTGATTCTAGGTGCAAACACAAGGCCACATGAAGTGCCAATGACTCTGACCCAGGGCAACTGTGATTCCCACCAACCCATAGCAACTGCACGTCTTGATAGCAGAGCTCTTCAGTGACACTTGGGTGTGCAAAACTCCCAGTGTATACGGTCCAAGCCCCCACAACTCAACATCTCAACCTTCTGGTAATAGTCAGAATGGGGAGATAATGAAGCAATCCCCAGAGGAAAGAAAAGGAGGAATCACCAAGAAAGGAAATAAGTGAAATGGAAACATGCAACATGACAGAAAAAGAATTCAGAGTAATCGTCATATGGTTCATGCACTGGATGGATGAGAAAATCAACAACCTATGTAAAAATCAGGAACAAATGAAAAATGACATAGCTAAAATCAAAAACACCATGGAAGGCCTCAACATTAGACTAGAAGAAGCAGAGGACTGATTCAGCGAGTTAGAAGATCAGGTACAGAAACAAGCCCATTCTATGAAACCAGCATCACCCTAATACCAAAACCAGATAAAGAAAAGACAAGGGAAGAGAATTACAGGCCAATATCCCTCATGAACATAGATGCAAAAGTCCTCAACAAAATACTAGCAAATCGGATCCAGCAGTACATCAGAAAGATCATACACCATGACCAAGCAATATTTATCCCAGGAATGCAAGAATGGTACAATACCTGGAAATCAATGAACATAAACAAATTGAGGGGAAAAAATCACATAGTCATATCAAGCGTTTGACAAAATCCAACACCCTTTCTTGATAAAAAACACTCAGCAACGTGGTAATAGAAGGATCATATCTCAACATCATAAATGATAAACCCATAGCCAGCATCACACTCAATGGACAAAAACTGAAACAATTTCCCCTAAGAACAGGAACAAGACAGGGATGTCCTCTCTCACCACTCCTGTTCCACATAGTACTGGAAGTACTAGCCATTGCTATCAGACAAGAATAAATAAAAGGCATCCAAACTGGAAAAGAAGAAGTAAATCTGTCCCTATTCACAGATGACAAAATACTGAACATAGAAAACCCTAAATACTCCATCAAAAAATTATTAAGCTTAATAAATGAATTCATCAAGTTAGCAGGATACAAAATTAAACCCAAGAAATCTATGACATTTCTTTTTCTTTTTTTAATTTATTTTTATTTTTTAATAAATCTTTATTGTTCAGATTATTACAATTGTTCCTCTTTTTCCCCACATATCTTCCCTCCACCTGGTTCCCACACCACCATCTGCCCTTACTTCCCCCCCATTATCCTCATCCATAGGAGTGTGATTTTTGTCCAGTCTCTTCCCGCACCCTCCCTCACTTTTTTCCCCCTGAGAATTATTAGTCCACCCCCTTTATATGCCCATAATTCTATTATATTCACCAGTTTATTCTGTTCATCAGATTTTCAATTCACTTGATTTTTATATTCACTTGTTAATAGATATGTATTTGTTGTTCATAATTTTTCCTTTACCATTTTCTTCATCCTCTTCTTAAAGAATACCTTTCAGCATTTCATATAATACTGGTTTGGTGCTGATTAACTTCTTTAGTTTTTTCTTATCTGTGAAGCTCTTTATCAGCCCATCAATTCTGAATGATAGCTTTGCTGGGTAGAGTAATCTTGGTTGTAAGTTCTTGCTATTCATCATGTTGAATATTTCTTGGCACTCCCGTCTGGCCTGCATAGTTTCTGTTGAGAAATCAGCTGATAGTCTAATGGGTGCTCCCATGTAGGTAATGAACTTTTTATATCTTGCTGCTTTTAATATTCTCTCTTTGTCTTTTGCTCTTGGTATTTTAATCATGATGTGTCTTGGCGTGGTCCTCTTTAAATTGTTTTTGTTTGGGGTTCTGTTGCTTCCTGGACTTATAAGTCTATTTCTTTCACCAGGTAGGGGAAGGTTTTGGTCATTATTTCTTCAAATAGGTTTCCAGTATCTTGCTAACTCTCTTCTTCTGGCACCCCCATAATTCTGATGTTGGTATGCTTGAAGTTGTACCAGAGGTTCCTTACATTATCTTCACATTTTTTTATTCTTTTTTCTTTTCCAGTGGAGTGTTTTTGGCTTCTTTATATTTCAAATCTTTGACTTGATTCTTGTGATCCTCTAGTCTGCTGTTCGGTTTCTGTATATTTTTTATTTCAGTCAGTGTATTTTTAATTTCTAGTTGGTTATTTTTCATCTCCTCTTGGATCTCGCTAAATTTATCCATTTTTTCTAGGAAATTCTTAAAAAACCTTATAAGCGTGGTTTTGAACTCTATATCCAGTCATTAGTTTTCCTCAATTTCTTTTGTTTGTGATCTGTTCTTTACTCTCCACATATTTCGCTGCTTCCCTGAGTTGGTAGAGTAGCTTTGTGTGCTAGCTGTCCTATGTGGCCCAGTAGTTCTGCCTCCCCAGTTACCTGAGGTGGACACTCTTGGTGCACCACTTTGTGAACTGTGTGTACAGTCTTGTTGTAGTTAATTCTTGATTTTTGTTGGTATCATTGACCTCCAAGCCAATTGGTTGTGAAGATCAGCTATGTCTTCACATGCGGGCTTGCCTCCAAACTTCTGCCTTTCGCACATTCACTTCCGGAACTTTGCCTTTTGGTTCCCCTGTGTTTCCATGCACTCTAGAGATCCTTATGAGTCTGGGTTCCCAGGGTCTCACCCAAAACTGGGGTTCACTGCAGTTGGACCTGGATTTCAGTGCTGTTGTGAGGTTCTGTTTTCCTTCCTCTAGAGGAAGTCAGGCACAATCAACAGTCAGCACTCTGTGTGTGCACTTTTGAGAGCCCCCAGACTTCTGTCTTTTGCAGCTCCCCTAAGTTTCTGTGTACTCCTTCCTTCTCACAACAGTCCAGACTCCCCGCTATGAGTCTCACCTGGAGCTGAGGTTCAGTGCAGTTGTGATTTTCTGTCTCCCTCCCACTGGAGGAAGCCAGCCAGACCCTCCTCTGCCCATCCTCTCCACAAGTTTGTCTCCATACCTCAGCTTTTTGCAGTTCCTTTGAGTCTCCGTGAGCCCCTCTCTTTCCTTCCAGTTGTAGAATTTTCACTCAGCCAGATATCCTGTGGTTCTGGATGGTGTCCATTCTGTCTTTTAGTTGTAGTTTTGAAATAGTTATGTGAGACAGCCACTTAGGTGTTCACCTATGTTCACTTGGCTTCTCTTCTATGGCATTTCCATACAATAATAGTTAACTCACAGAAAGAGAGACTAAAAAGCAAACTCATTTACCATCATACCAAAAATAAATTAAGACATCTAGGAATAAACTTAACTAAGGAGGTAAAAGACCTATACGAAGAAAACTACAGGACACTGAAAAAAGATATAGAGAAAGATGTAAACAGATGAAAGAACAACAGTGTTCATGGATTGGTAGAATCAACATCATCAAACTATCCATTCTACTCAAAGCAATCTATAGATTCAATGCAATCTCCATTAACATACCAATGGCATATTTCACATACCTAGAATGAACTCTTCAAAAATTCATCTGAAATAAAAAAGGACCCCAAAGAGTTGCAGCAATCTTGAGAATAAAAAACAAAGTAGGTGTGATCTCAATACCAGATATCAAGCTCTATTACAAACCCACTGTTCTCAAAAACAGCCTGGTACTGGCACAAAAATAGATACATAGATCAATGGAATAGGATAGAGAACCCAGAAATTGACCCAAACCACTATGTTCAATTAATATTTGACAAAGGAGGCATGAACATACAATGGAGCCAAGACAGTCTCTTCAATAAATGGTGTTGGGAAAATTGGACAGAAACATGCAAAAAAATTAAACTAGACCACCAACTTACACCATACACAAAAATAAACTCAAAATGGATAAAGGACTTAAACATAAGACAGGAAACCATAAAAATACTAGAGGAATCCACAGACAGCAAAATCTCAGACATATGTCCAGGGAACTTCTTCACTGATACTGCTCCTAGGGTAATGGAAACTAAAGAGAAAATTTAAAAAATGGGACTACATCAAAATCAAATGTTTTTGCACATCAAAAGAAACCATCAATAAAACAACAAGACCAACAAAAGGAAGATAAACATCCAATCAAGAAATGGGGAAGTGACCTAAATACAAACTTTTTGAAAGAACAAAGAAGGAAGGCCAAGAGACATATGAAAACATGGTCAAAGTCACTAATTATCCAAGAGATGCAAATCAAAACAACAATGAGGTACCATCTCACACCTGTGAGAATGGCTGTCATCAAAAATCAATAAACAACAAATGTTGGCAAGGATGCAGAGAAAAAGGAACACTTGTGCACTGCTGGTGAGAATGCAGACTGGTGCAACCATTATGGGGAACAGTATGGAGTTTCCTCAAAAAACTAAAAATAGAACTCCTATTTGACCCTATGATCCCACTTATAGGAATACATCCCAAGAAGCTAGAAAGACCAAGCAGAAAGCATATATGCATCCCTATGTTCATAGCAGCACAATTTACCATAGCTAAGATTTGGAAACAGCCTAAGTGCCCATCAGCAGATAAGTGAATTAAAAAACTGTGGTACATCAACACAATGGAATACTACGTTGCACACAAAAAAGAAGGAATTCCTATTATTTGCAATAACCTGGATGAACCTGGAGAGTATTATGCTAAGTGAAATAAGCCTGTCAGAGAAAGATAAGTGTCACATGATCTGACTCACTTGTGGAATATAATGAACAACACAAACTGATGAACAAAAACAATTCCAGATACAGAGAAACATTGATCGGACCATCAAACCTTAGAGGGAAGGTAGGTGAGGGTGGGGTTAAGGGGGAGAAATCAACCAAAGTACTTGTATGCATGTAAATGGGCCTAGCCAATGGACACAGACAACATGGGGGTCAGGACATGAGTCGGAGGGATGGGGAGTAATATGGGAATAAGAACACTTATGTAACACCTTAATCAATAAAGAAATTTATTTTAAAAAAAGAACTAATGAATCTGATTGAAATGAAAAAATTATTCTTTAGACAGTTTTAACTTCCATTTTAACTTATGTACACTTTTAACACTTCAGCCATCTCATTTTTAAATCTTTAGCTATAACAAGCATCAATTAGTATGACAGATATAGAGTCTCTCTCAAGGTGAGACAACTGAAAGTCTTCATTCAAAGATGGATTAGACTATATTATCTATCTATCATCATCTATCATCTCATATCCTACTACTAGTTTCACTTGTCATATAAGCTCATCTAATCTATAGAGTAATCTCTATCCCTTTGAAGGGATATATATTCTGATTTAATGGCAATTCTAAGTATTACTTTAGGGTCACATAGGTAGAAGTGTAGACATTCAGAAAAAAATATGCATACTTCCTATGGATACAAGGTACAGACAGATTTTTGATCTGTAGTGATAACTGCAAAATACCCATGACTTTCAAGTTAAAGTAAGTTTAGTCCTGGTCCTATTGATATAATGACTATGAGAAACAGATTTTAACTTTTAGTTTTCTCTGTAATCAGGCAACTATAACAGTAGTACAGAGATTACTTTTATCTCATTTAAAGCAACTCATGTGGCTTTGCCTTTCACTACTTTTACTACCTCTGAATGATATTCTTGTTCTTTGGGTTAACACAAGAAAAAAGTGTTCTACAGTATTGAGAATGTTTTAAAAAATCAAACCTGACTGTCAAGATAATTTGGTTAAAATTTTTATTTATTTCTATGTTGCTATTACAATACTTTATTCCTTGTGCAGCTACTCCTTTACTCCCCAGCAATTATTAAATTAAAATAATATGCTTTGTGTAGCCAAAACCTTGATTGACATCACAAGTTAATTTTGGATGAACAACCAAGCAGTAGACATCTTAATGTTTCTTAATGTTTTTCATCACAGAGCCAGACATGAAGCAGTGACTATCATGGGCACAGGGTTTTTCTGACCCTGGTCTGGCTTAAGAGTTCAGTAATTATCCTTATTTTTTTTCCAGATAAAAAGTAAGTGGGGCAAGGGGGAAAGAGAGAGAGAATGATGAGAGAGAACCATTGATCTGCTGCCTCCTGCACCACTGCTACCCCTGTCCCCCCACAGGAGATCAAGCCTGCAACTCAGGCATGTTCTCTGACCAAGAATTGAACCATGACCTTTCGGTTCATATGTCAACATTCAACCACTGAGCGACACCTTCTTGGCAATAATTATCACTAATTTTATGAACCGTTCTTTCAGATTTGAATGAGTCAAATATCAGTAGAAGGTTTTATTCTTAGGGTAATATAGAGTGAACTATTAGGTTAATGTAATCACTCTTTACTTTTGACAAGGTAAAAACAATGGAAGACATTTCTGTAAGATTATGAGTTGTATTTCATAGATAATATCTTCTTTTTCTTTTGTGCATTATAATATTAATGTTCATAAGAATAGACTAGTGTCTTATTGAACATAGCATGAAAACATTAAAGAAATGTAATTTGGTCATCATGTTTCCTTCTTGATATAAAAATACTACTTTTTTCTGAAGTGATTATCTGTATTTTTAAAGGAATAATTGTTTATGTGTGTAAACCATAGCTTAAGTAAATACTGTATTATTTCTTACCATCTCATAGACATTAACATTCTCTTGGAAAGAAATGCAGTATACCAGGTAAAATATACAGTACCTCTTTCCAGTAGGCATATAACATTTCATAGTTCTTTGGACTACAAAAATACATTGTGATCAAAATATTTTTGTCTGTTTTTCTATATGTAGGTATATGTGTTCATGGGTCAATGCCCAACCACTGTGCAACACCAGCCAGGCTAGTCTTAATTTTTTGTGGTCTTGCAGACTGTTTTCTATAGGGATGTAGCAGTCTAAGTTTGATATAGTCCCATGCATTTATTTTTGCCTTTACTTCTCTTGTCTTTGGAGTCAAGTTCAAAAAATATTTTCTGTGACCAACGTCCATATATTTTGATACCTATGTTTTCTTCTATGTAACTTATTGTTTCTGGTTAGGTTTTTGATCTTTTTGAGTTAATTTTTGCACATGGGGACAAGTTTTAATCCAGTTTTATTCATTTGCATGTGGCTTTCCAGTTTTCCCAGCAACATTTACTGAAGAAACTATCTTTACTCCATTGTGCATTTCTGCCTCTTTTGTCGAAAATTATCTGTCCGAGCTGGGCTCTATATTCTCTTCCATTGATCTGTGTGTCTGTTACTCTGCTAGTACCATGCTGTTTTGATCATTGTCGCCCTGTAATATAATTTTAAATCAGATAGCGTGATACTTCCAGCTTTGTTCTTTTTTTCCCCTCAGGATTGCTTTGGCTATTCAAGATTTGTTGTGCTTCCATATAAATCAGATGATTTCTCATTCTGTTTCTTTTAAAAACTACATTGGGATTTTTAGAGGGTTTATATTAAATCTGTATATTGCTTTGGGTAATATGACCATTTTAACTATGTTGATTTTTTTAAATCCATGAACATGGGACATTTTTTTCCATTTTGTTGTATCTTTTTCAATCTCTTTTAATAATGCTTTGCAATTTTCAATATATAGGTATTTCACATCTTTTGTTAAGTTTATTTCTAAGTATTCTATTCTTTTGTTTGCATTTACAAGAGGAATTATTTTTGTCATTTCTTTTTCTGAAATTTTGTTGTTAGTACACAGGATGACAATGGGTTTTTGTACATTAATTTTATATCCTGCAACTTTATTATATTTGTTTATTGTTTCTAACAGTTTTTTGGTGGTGCTCTTAGGGTTTTCTATAAATAAAAACATGTCATATGCAAAAAGTGACACTTTCACTTCTTCATTACCAATTTGGCTATCTTTTATTTCTCTCTTTGGCATGATCACTCTGACTAGGACTTTCTGAACTATATTGGATAAAAGAGTTGTGAGAAGGGATATTCTTGTCTTCTTCCTGATCTTAAAGAGATTTCAGTTTTTAAACATTGACTATGATATTGACTGAGAGTTTGTTTTATATGGTATTTATTATATATTTATTATATGTTTATTTACTTCTATATCCATTTTATTTTAAGTTTAAATGTATATCTTATCAAATGGTCTCTCTGGATCTATTGATAATAACATATGATCTTTTCCCTTCTTTTGGTAATATGATATATTACATTCATTAATTTGCATATGGAACCATTTTTATGCCCCTGGAATGAACCTCACCTGAACATGATATATTTTTTTATGTATTCAATTTGCTAGTGTTTTGCTTAGGATTTTTGCATCTATATTCCTTAGAGATAATGGCCTGCAGTTTTATTTTTTTGTTATTCTTGCCAGATTTTGGTATAAGAGTTATATTGGCCTCATATTAGGAAGCATTTCTTCTTCTTCAGTTTTTTGGAAGACTTTGAGAAGGATATGTTTTAAAAATCTTCTTTGAATATTTGATAGAATTCATTGGTGAAGCCATCTGGCCCTGGAATTTTATTTGTTGGGAGGTTTTTGATGGATGTTTCAATTTCCTCATTGCTGATTGGTCTATTTATTTTCCAATTCTTCATGATTTAGTCCAGGAAGGTTATATATTCCTAGGACAATGGAAACTAAGGAGAAAATAAACAAATGGATCTACATCAAAACAAAAAAGCTTCTGCACAGCAAAAGAAAGCATCAACAGCTAAAACCGGTTTGGCTCAGTGGATTGAGTGTTGGCCTAAGGACTGAAAAGTCCCAGGTTCGATTCCAGTCAAGGGCATCTGCCTTGGTTGTGGGTACATCCCCCGTAGGAGGTGTCAGGAGTCAACTGATTGATGTTTCTCTCTCATTGATGTTTCTAACTCTCTATTCCTCTCCCTTCTCTCTGTAAAAAGTCAATAATATATATATTAAATATATTTTATTGATTTTTTTTTCACAGAGAGGAAGGGAAAATGATAGAAAGCCAGAAACATGGATAAGAGAGAGACATCAATCAGCCGCCTCCTGCATGCCCCCTACTGGGGATGTGCCTGCAACCAAGGTACATGCCCTTGACCGGAATCAAACCTGGGACCTTTCAGTCCCCAGGCCGACACTCTATCCACTGAGCCAACCTGGTTTCAGCAAAATATATATATATTTTAAAAAATGAAAGCATCAACAAAACAATAAGAGATCCCACTGCATGAGAGAACATATTTGCCAATGTTATATCCAATAAGGGTTTAATCTCCAAAATTTATAGGGAACTCATACAACTTAACAAAAGGAAGATAAACAATCCAATAAAAAATGAGCAAAGGACCTAAATAGACACTTTTCAAAAGTGGACACACAGGTACCACTTCACACCTGTCAGAATAGCTATCATCAACAAATAACAAGTGCTAACAAGGATGTGGAGAAAAGGAATCCTCATTCACTGCTGGTGGGAATGCTGACTGGTAGCATATAGTCTTTCAAAGAATTCTAGTATGATCCTTTGTATATTTGTGATCTCCGTGGTGACTTCTTTTTCATTTCTTATTTTGTTTATATGGTACTTTTCTCTTTTTTTCCATAGTGAGTCTAGTTAAAGGTTTGCCAATTTTATTAATCTTTTCAAAGAACCAGCTTTTTGTTGTATTCATTTTCCTATAATCTTTTTTATTCTCTATTTCATTTAATTCTGCTCTAATTCATTGTTTTATTCTTGCCAGGTTTTGGCATAAGGGTTATATTGGCCTCATAAAATGTAATGACTTTAGCTTGCTTTTGTTCTTATTTTTCTAGTACTTTAAGATGCAATGCTTGGTTGTGTACTTGGAATTTCTCTTATTTCTTGAGATAGGCTTATAATAACATTAGCATCCCTTATTACTGCTTTCACTGCATCCCAGAAGTTTTGATATATTGTAAGGTCATTCTCATTGGTCTCTATACTAGTATGTCTATTGATCTCACCTTCCATTTCTTCTTTGACCCAGTCATTTTTTTAGTGTGGTGTGCTGTTTGATATCCACGTATTTGTGAGTCTCTCTACTCCCTTTTTGCATATGAATAGTAATTTAAAGACATTGTGATGAGAGAAAATACTTGGTATATTTTCAATCTTCTTGAATTTGTTGATGCTAGTTTTGTTACCCAACATATCGTCTATCCTTGAGCATGTTACATGTGCACTGCAGAAGAATGTGTAACCTAATGTTCTGAAATGAAAGGTTCTGTCAATTTCAATTATATCCTTTTTGTCTAGTGTGCCATTTAAGACAGGTGTTTTTTATTGATTTTCTGTTTGGATGATATATCCAGAGCAGCCAATGGAGTATTAAGGTTACCAACTATGATTGTGTTTTGTTTTGTTTCTCCCTTTAGTTCTGTAAGGAGTTGTTTTATATATTTTGCCAAGCCATTGTAGCTCAGTGGTTGAGCTTAGACCCATAAACCAAGAGGTCACTGGTTTGATACATGGTCAGGGCACATTCCCAGGTTGTGGGCTCAATCCTCAGTGGGAGGCATGCAGTAGGCAGCTGATCAATCATGTTTTTCCCTCATTTATGTTTCTTTCTATCCCTTCCTCTTCCTCTCTCTCTAAAAATCAATTTAAAAACATATTTTATATGTCTCAGTGCTCCCTGATTGAAGGTATATATATATTAAGAAGTTTTGCCGAGACCGGTTTGATTTTTTACAGAGAGAAAGGGAGAGGGATAGAATGTCAGAAACATTGATGAGAGAGAGACATCGATCAGCTGCCTCCTGCACAACTACTGGAGTTGTGCCCACAAGCAAGGTACATGTCCCCGACCGGAATCGAACCTGGGACCTTTCAGTCCACAGGCCAATGCTCTATCCACTGAGCCAAACCGGTCTTGGCAATTTTGTTTTTTAAATTAAACTATTTTTAAAAGTATTACAGATGTCCTTTTATTCTCCTATTGATCACCTACACCCTGCTCCTACCTCCTTCCCCCCAGGCTTTCACCACACTATTGTCTATGTCCATAAGTTATGCATATATGAAGTTATTTGGTTAATTTTTCCCCCTTCCACTTCCCTCTCAGATTTCTGAGTCTGTTACATGCTTCCATGTCTCTGGATCTATTTAGTTAGTCAGCTTATTTTGTTTATGAGATTCCACATATAGTAAGATTATGTGATATTTCTCTTTCTCTAACTGGCTTATTTCACTTAATACTCTCCAGATCCCTCCATGCTGACTCATAGGGTAAGAGATCCTTCTTTTTCACGGCCAATTACTGTTCCATTGTGTACATGTACTAGAGCTTTTCTTTTATAATTCCCACTATTTTTTTTATTGATTAAGTTATTACAAATGTGTATTTATCCCCCCAATGTCCCCTCATCCCCCCAGTCCTGCCCTCACCCTCACTCCCTGTTGTCTGCATCCATTGCTTATGCTTATATGCATGCATACAAGTCCTTTGGTTGATCTCTCCCCTTTACCCACACTCTCCCCTATCTTCCCTCTGAGGTTTGAGCATCTAATCAATGCTTCTCTATCTCTAGATATGTTTTTGTTCATCGGTTTATATTGTTCATTATAATGCACAAATGAGTGAGATCATGTGATATTTATCTTTGTCTGACTGAATTATTTCACTTAGCATAATGCTCCATTCATGCTGCTAGGAGTTCCGTCCTTTTTACTGCAGCATAGTATTCAATTGGGCAGATGTGCCGAAGTTTTTAATCCACTCATCTGCTGATGGGGACTTATGCTGAGTCCAAATCTTAACTATGGTAAATTTTGCTGCTATGAACATAGGAATGCATATATCCTTTCTGCTTGGAGTTTCTGGTTTCTTGGGATATATTCCTAGAAGTGGGATCATTGGGTCAAATGGAAGTCCCATTTTTAATTTTTTGGGGAAACTCCATACTGTTCTCCACAGTGGCTGCACCAGTCTGCATTCCCACCAGCAGTGCATGAGTGTTCATTTTTCTCAAAATCCTCCCCAGCATTTGTCACTTGTTGATTTGTTGACTGTCATTCTGACAGGTGTGAGATGGTACCGCATTGTCGTATTGATTTGCATCTCTTGGATAATTAATGACTTAGCGCATGTTTTCATATGTCTCTTGGCATTCCTTATGTCTT
This sequence comes from Lasiurus borealis, assembly GCA_004026805.1. Classification (NCBI taxonomy): domain Eukaryota; kingdom Metazoa; phylum Chordata; class Mammalia; order Chiroptera; family Vespertilionidae; genus Lasiurus; species Lasiurus borealis. Next base: position 34,505 of record PVJN01004749.1, read on the forward strand.
CTTAAGAAAAATATCTATTTAGGTCCATTGCCCATTTTTTTATTGTGCTGTTTGTCTTTCTTTGGTTAAGTTGCATGAGTTCCCTGTAAATGTTGGAGATTAGACCCTTTTGGGAGATATCATTGGCAAATATGTTCTCCCTTGCAGTGGGTTTTCTTGTTTCCTTGATGGTTTCTTTTGCTGTGCAGAAGCATTTTATTTTTATGTAGTCCCCTTTGTTTATTTTTCCTTTAGTTTCCATTGCCCTAGGACAGTGGTCAGCAAACTCATTAGTCAACAGTGTGTCAAACTGCAGCTCACGAGCCACATGTGGCTTGCAAGCCACAGTTTGCTGACCACTGCCCTAGGAGCTGTGTCGGTGAAGATACTGCTTCGGCATATATCTCAGATCCTGCTCCTTGTGGATTACTCTAGTATTTTTATGGTTTTCATCTTGTGTTTAAGTCCTTTATCCATTTTGAGTTTATTTTTGTGTATTGTGTAAGTTGATGGTCTAGTTTCATTCTTTTTTTTTTTTTGCATGTGTCTGAAAATATTTCCCAGCACCATTTATTGTAGAGACTGTCTTGACTCCATTGTATGTTCTTGCCTTCTTTGTCAAATATTAATTGAGCATAGTAGTTTGTGTCAATTTCTGGGTTCTTTATTCTATTCCATGGTTCTATATGTCTGTTCTTGTTCCAGTAACAGACAGTTTTGAGAACAGTGGCTTTGTAATACATCTTGATATCTGATATTAAGTTCCCTCCTACTTTATTATTCTTTCTCAGTTTCACTGCAACTATTTGGGAGGTATTTTTTATTCCAAATGAAATTTTGGAGAGTTCTTTCTAGATCTGTGATATATGCCATTGGCATTTTAATGGGGAAAGCATTGGATTTATAGATTGCTTTGGGTAGTATGGACATTTTAATGATGTTCATTCTAGCAACCCTAAACATGGTATGTTCTTCTCTGTTTATGTCTTCCTCTATCTCTTTTTGCAATATCCTGTAACATTCTGAGTAAAGGTATTTTACCTCTGTACTTAAATTTATTCCTATGTATCTTAAAGTTTTTGTGCAATGGTAAATGAGATTGTTTTTTAATTTATCTTTCTGTAAGTTCACTATTGGTGTATAAAAATGCCATAGATTTCTTGGCATTAACTTTGTATCCTGCTCCATTGCCAAATTCATTTATTAAGTCCAATAATTTTTGATGGATTATTTAGGATTTTATATGTACAGGATCATGTCACCTGTGAATAATGACAATTTTAATTCTTCTGTTGCAATTTGGATGCCTTTTATTTCTTCTTGTCTGATCGCTACGGCTAGTACTTCTAGTACTATGTTGAACAGGGGTGGTAAAAGTGGGCTTCCCTGTCTTGTTCCTGTTTTTAGGGAAATGGTTTTAGTTTTTGCCCATTGAGTATAATGTTGGCTGTAGGTTTGTCATATAAGGCTTTTATTATGTTGAGGTATGATCCTTTTATTCCCACTTTGCTGAGCATTTTTATCCGAAAAGTGTGTTGGACTTTGTCAAATGCCTTGTCTGCATAAATCAATATAATTATGTGATTTTTTTCTCCCAATTTGTTTATGTGATGTATCATGTGTCTTTATCTGGTTTTGGTATTAGGGTAATGCTGGCTTCATAGAAAGAACTTGGATATATGCCTAACTCTTGAATTTTTTGGAATAGTCTAAGAAGAATTGGTTTTAGTCTCTTTTGAATGTTTGGTAAGGCTCCCCTGTGAAGCCATCTGGTCCAAGGCTTTTGTTTGCTGGAAGCTTTTTGTTTACTGTTTCAATTTCATCAGTTTTTTTTATTCTTCCTGATTGAGATTTGGAAACTTTTATTTTTCTAAGAATGTGTCCATTTCGTTGAGGTTTTCCAGTTTCTTGGAGAAGAGTTGTTTGTAGGGTTTTTTTTTTTTTATATATAATCCTTTATATATAGTAGTGTCAGTTGTTACTTCTCTTTCATTTCTGATTTTCTTTATTTGGATCCTCTCTCTTTGTTTCTTGGTGAGCCTGTCAAGAGGTTCATCAATATTGTTTATCCTTTCAAAGAACCAGCTCTTGGTTTCATTGATCTTTTGCATTGTTTGTTTGTTTGTTTTGTCTCTATCTCATTTATTTCTGCTCTGATCTTTATTATTCCCTTCCTTCTAGATACTGTGGGCTTTTCTTGTTGCTCTCTTTCTAATTCTTTAGGTTTCAAGGTTAGATAATTTATAGCCAGATTTTCTTGTTTTCTGAGGAAGGCCTGTAGTGCTATAAACTTCCCTCTCAGGACTGCTTTCATGGTGTCCTGTAGATTTTGGATTGTTGTGTTTCCATTGTCATTTATTTCCAGGATACTTTAAATTTCTTCTTTGATCTCTTTGGTAACCCCGTCATTGTTTAATAGCATGCTATTTAGCCTTCAAGTGTTTGATTTTTTTTCATTGTTTTTATTTAGTTGATTTCTAGTTTTATGCCATTGGGAACTGAGAAGATGCTTGTTATTATTTCTATCCTCTTGAATTTGAAGAGACTTTGCCTGTGTCTTAATATGTGATCTTTGAAAATGTCCTGCTGAGAGCAGTTTGGCTCAGTGGATAGAGAGTTGGCCTGCGGACTGAAAGGTCCCAGGTTCGATTCCGGTTGGGGGCATGTACCTTGCTTGTGGGCACATCTTCAGTAGGGGGCGTGCAGGAGGCAGCTGATTGATGCCTCTCTCTCATTGATGTGTCTGACTTTCTATCCCTCTCCCTTCCTCTCTGTAAAAACAATCAATAAAATATATTTTTTGAAAAACAAAATGTCCTGTGTGCACTGGAGAAAAATGTATATTCTATAGCTTTGAGGTGAAACATTCTGAAGATGTCAATTAAGTCCATCTCATCTAGTGAGTCATTTAGAATTGCTGTTTCTTTTCTGACTTTTTGTTTAGAGGATTTATCCAGTGGTGTCAGTGGGGTATTAGAGTCCCCTACTATGACTGTATTGCTACTGATCTCTCCCTTGATACCCTCCAGAAGTTGTTTTATGTATTTGGGTGCTCCTGTATTGGGTGCATATATGTTTACCAGAGTTATATCTTCTTGGTGAATTGTTCCCTTTAGTATTATGTAGTGGCCATTCTTACCTCTTCTTATGACCCTTACTTTGAGGTCTATTTTATCAGATATAAGTATCACAACCCCAGCTTTTTTCTCAATTCCATTTGCCTGAAAAATATTTTTCCATCCCTTCACTCTCAGTCTGTGTGAATCTTCTGTTCTAAGGTGGGTCTCTTGCAGACAGAAAATATATGGGTCATGTTTTCTTATCCATTCAGCTACCATATGTCTTTTGATTGGTGCATTTAATCCACTTAAGATTAATGTTAGTATTGATAAGTACTTGTTTGTTTTTATTTTTATTCTTAATGTTTCTGTTTCATCTTGCTTTTCTGATTCTTCTTTTTACAGCAGTCCCTTTAGCATTTCTTGCATTGCTGACTTGATAGTAATAAACTCTCTTAGCTCTTTTTTGTCTCTGAAGCTCCTGATTCCGCCTTCAATTTTAAATGATAAGCTTGCTGGGTATACTATTCTTTGATTCAGTCCCTTGTTTTGCATCACTTTGTATATTTAATTCAATTTCCTTCTGGGCTGGTGTGTTTCTGTTGAGAAATCAGTTGATATTCTAATAGGGAATCCCTTGTGGGTAACTTTCTGTCTCTCTCTGGCAGGATTTAAGATTCTTACTTTGTTGGTAGTGTTTGCCAATTTAATTTTGATGTGTCCTGGTGTCATTCTTTTGGGGTTCATCTGGATTGGGACTCTATGTGCTTCTTGGACCTGCATAGATGATTTTTTCTTTTTCTTTTCTTTATATTTTATTTTTAAAAATTTTTATTAACTTTTTATACATATTTCCCCATCGCCCCCCTCCCTCCCAGGCATACCCCAACCCCCCAGTGTCTATGTTCATTGGTTATGCTTATATGCATGCATACAAGTCCTTTGATTGATCTCTTATCTAGCTCACTTAACTTTAATCTTCCTGCTGTAATTTCACAGTCTGTTTGAAGCTTTACTGTCTCTGTATCTATCCTTTGGTTCATCAGATTTTAATGTTCTTTATTATCCACAAATGAGTAAGAACATGTGATGCTTCTCCTTCATTGACTGGCTTATTTCACTAACCATAAGGCTCTCCAGTTCCAACCAGGTTGCTGCAAATGGTAAGAATTCCCTTTTTTTAATGGCAGCATAGAATTCCATTGTGTAGATGTACCACAGTTTTCTGATCCACTCATCTGCTGACAGGCACCTAGGCTGATTCCAAATTGTAGCTATTGTAAATTGTGCTGCTATGAACATAGGGATGCATAAATTCTTTCTGACTGGTGTTTGTGATTTCTTAGGATAAATTCCTAAGAGTAGAATTACAGGGTCAAATGGGAGATCCATTTTTAGTTTTTTGAGGAAACTCCATACTGTTCTCCACAGTGGCTGCACCAGTCTGCTTTCCCACCAACAGTGCACAAGGGTTCCTTTTTCTCCACATCCTCGCCAACACTTGTCGTTTGTTGATTTGTTGATGATTGCCATTCTGAACGGTGTAAGATGGTATCATATTGTCGTTTTGATTTGCATCTCTCAGATGATTAATGACTTTGAACATGTTTTCATGTGTCTCTTGGCCATCCTTCTGTCGTCTTTTGAAAAGGTTCTATTTAAGTGCGTTGCCCATTTTTTTATTGGATCGTTCACCTTCTTTTTATTAAGTTGTATAAGTTGGCTGTAGATTTTGGAGATTAAACCTTTATCAGTGACAACATCCGCGAATATGTTCTTCCAAATAGTGATCTTTCTTGTTTTGTTGATGTTTTCTTTTGTGTGTGTGTTGTTTTTTTGTGTGTGTGTGTGTGTGTGTTTGCTGTGCAAATGCTTTTTATTTTGATGTAGTCCCATTTGTTTATTTTTTCTTTAGCTTCCATTGCCTTTGGAGCAGTATCAGTGAAGAAGTTCTTTTGGCATATATCTGAGATTGTGCTGCCTGCGGATTCCTCCAGTATTTTTATGTTTAACCTTCTAATGTTTAAGTCCTGTATCCATTTTCACTTTATTTTTGTCTTTGGTGTAAGTTGGTCGTCCAGTTTCATTTTTTTTCATGTATCTGTCCAATTTTCCCAACAGCATATATTGAAGAGGTTATCTTGGCTCCATTGAATGTTCATGCCTCCTTTGTCAAATATTAGTTGATCATAGTGGTTTGGTTGGATATCTCGGTTCTCTATTCTATTCCATTGGTCTTTATGTCTGTTCTTATGCCAGTACCAGGCTGTTTTGAGAACAATTGCTTTGTAGTATAGCTTGAAATCTGGTATTGAGATCCCACCTACTTTATTCTTCTTTCTCAGAATTGCTGTAGCTATTCATGGTCTTATTTTGTTCCAGGTGAATCTATAAAGAATTCTTTCTAGGTCTGTGAAATATGTCGTTGGTATTTTAATGGGTAGTGTGTTGAATCTATAGATTGCTTTGGGTAGTATGGACATTTTAATGATGTTGATTCTCCCAATCCATGAGCATGGTATGCTCTTCCATCTGTTAACATCTTCCTCTATCTCTTTTTTCAGTGTCCTGTAGTTTTCTGCATATAGGTCTTTTACCTCTTAGGTTTATTCCTAGGTACCTTAATTTTTTTTTGGTGCGATGGTAAATGGGATTGCTTTTTTGGTCTATCTGTAATTTCACTATTAGTGTATACAAATGCCACAGACTTCTTAGCATAATTTTGTACCCTTCTACATTGCCGAATTCATTAATTAAGTCAATTAGTTTTGGAATGGAGTCCTTTGGTTTTTTTATGTATAATATCATGTCATCTGCAAATAAGGACAGCTTTACTTCTTCTTTTTCAATTTGGATGCCTTTTAATTCTTCTTCTTGTCTAATTGAAATGGCTAATACTTCCAGTACTATGTCAAACAGGAGAGGTGAGAGTGGGCATCCCTGTCTTGTTCCTGTTCTTAGGGGAAATGGTTTTAGTTTTTGCCCGTTAAGTATGATGTTAGCTGGGGTTTATTATATATGGCTTTTCTGATGTTGAAATATGTTCCTTCTATTCCCACTTTGCTGAGATTTTTTATCAAGAAAAAATGTTAGATTTCGTCAAATGCATTTTCTGCATCAATTGATATGACTATGTGATTTTTATCTCTCAATTTGTTTATGTGATGTATCATGTTTATTGATTTGTGGATATTGTATCATCCCTGCATTCCTGGGATGAATCCTACTTTGTCATGGTGTATGATCTTTCTGATATACTGCTGGATCCGATTTGCTAGAATTTTGTTGAGGATTTTGGCATCCATGTTCATGAGAGATATTGGCCTATAATTCTCTTTCATTGTGTTGTCTTTATCTGGTTTTGGTATTAGGATGATGCTGGCTTAATTGAAGGTGTTTGGAAGTGTTTCTTCTTCTTGAATGTTTTTAACATTCTGAGGAGTATAGGTTTAAAGTCTTCCTTGGATGTTTGGTAAAACTCTCCTGTGTATCTACTGGTCCCAGGCTTTTATTTGCTGGAAGCTTTTTGATGACTGCTTCAATTTCTCCCATAGTTATTGGCCTATTGAGATGTTTACTTTCTTTCTGATTGACTTTTGGAAGGTTATAGTTTTCTAGGAATATGTCCATTTCTTGCAGGTTGTCCAATTTTATGGAATAGAGTTGTTCATAGTATTTTTTAACAAACCTTTGTATTTCGGTGGGGTTTGTTGTTATGTCTCCTCTTTCTTTTCTGATTTTGTTAATTTGCTCTTCTCTCTTTGCTTCTTGGTGAGCCTGGCTAGAGGTCCATCAGTCTTGTTTATCCTTTGAATGAAGCAGCTCATGGTTTGTTGATCTTTTGAATTGTTTCTTTTGTCTCCATGTTGTTTTGCTCTGCCTTGATATTTACTATTTCCTTCTTTCTGTTTACACTAGCCTTTTCTTGTTGCTCCCTTTCTAGCTCTTTGAGTGGTAGGGTTAGGTAATTTATTACCATTGTTTCCTGTTTTTTTTTTTTTTGTTTTTTTTTTGGTTTTTTTTTTTTGCAGTAGGCTTGTAGGGCTATGAACTTCCCTCTCAAGACTGCTTTCACTGTGTCCCATAAATTTTGTATGGTTGTGTTGTCATTGTCATTTGTTGTCATGATGTTTTTTCTTTCTTTCTTGATCTTTTTGGTTACCCAGTCGTTGTTTAATAGCATGATGTTTAGTCTCCATGTGTTTGATTTCTTTCTTTTTTTATTAATTTTTTATACATATGTCCCCATTGCCCCCCTCCCTCCCAACCCCCCAGTGTCTGTGTTCATTGGTTATGCTTATATGCATGCATACAAGTCCTTTGATTGATCTCTTATCTACCTCATCTAACTAATCTTCCTGCTGTAATTTCACAGTATGTTTGAAGCTTTACTATCTCTGTATCTATCCTTTTGTTCATCAGTTTATAATGTACTTTATTATCCACCTATGAGTGTGATCATGTGATGCTTCTCCTTCATTGACTGGCTTATTTCACTAAGCATAAGGCTCTCCAGTTCTATCCAGGTTGCTGCAAATGGTAAGAATTCCTTCTTTTTAATGGCAGCATAGAATTCCATTGTGTAGATGTACCACAGTTTTCTCATCCCCTCATCTGTGATGGGCACCTAGGCTGTTTCCAAATTGTAGCTATTGTAAATTGTGCTGCTGTGAACATAGGGGTGAATAAATCCTTTCTGATTGGTGTTTTTGATTTCTTAGGATAAATTCCTAAGAGTGGGATTACAGGATCAAATGGGAGATCCATTTTTCGTTTTTTTGAGGAAACTCCATACTGTTCTCCACACCATTTATTGAAGAGGCTATCTTGGCTCTATTGAGTGTTCATGCCTCCTTTGTCAAATATTAGTTGAGCATAGTGGTTTGGGTGGATATCTGGGTTCTCTATTCTATTACATTGGTCTATATGTCTGTTCCTGTGCCAGTACCAGGCTGTTTTGAGAACAGTTGCTTTGTAGTATAGCTTGAAATCTGGTATTGAGATCCCACCTACTTTATTTTTCTTTCTCAGAATTGCTGTAGCTATTCGTGGTCTTTTTTTGTTCCAGATGAATTTATGAAGAGTTATTTCTAGTTCTGTGAAATATGTCATTGGTATTTTAATGGGTAGTGCATTGAATCTGTAGATTGCTTTGGGTAGTATGGACATTTTAATGATGTTGATTCTCCCAATCCATGAGCATGGTATGCTCTTCCATCTGTTAACATCTTCCTCTATCTCTTTTTTCAGTGTCCTGTAGTTTTCTGCATATAGGTATTTTACCTCTTTAGTTAGGTTTATCCCTAGGTATCTTAATTTTTTTTGGTGGGATGGTAAATGGGATTGCTTTTTTAGTTTTTCTTTCTGTAATTTCACTATTAGTATATAGAAATGCCACAGACTTCTTAGCATTAATTTTGTATCCTGCTACATTGCCGAATTTGTTAATTAAGTCAATTAGTTTTGGAATGGAGTCCTTTGGGGTTTTTTTTAATATATTTTATTGATTTATTACAGAGAGAAAGGGAGAGAGATAAAGTCAGAAACATCGATGAGAGAGAGACATCGATTAGGCGCCTCCTGCACGCCCCACACTGGGGATGTGCCTCCAACCAAGGTACATGCCCTCGACCGGAATCGAACCTGGGACCTTTCAGTCCGCAGGCTGACGCTCTATCCACTGAGCCAAACCGGTCTTGGCCCTTTGGGGTTTTTATGTACAATATCATGTCATTTGCAAATAAGGACAGCTTTACTTTTTCTTTTCCAATTTGGATGCCTTTTATCTCTTCTTCTTGTCTAATTGCAATGGCTAATACTTCCAGTACTATGTCGAACAGATGAGGTGAGAGTGGGCATCCCTGTCTTGTTCCTGTTCTTAGGGGAAATGGTTTTAGTTTTTGCCCATTGAGTATGATGTTAGCTGTGGGTTTATCATATATGGCTTTTATGATGTTGAGATATGATCCTTCTATTCCCACTTTGCTGAGAGTTTTTATCAAGAAAGGGTTTGGATTTTGTCAAATGCTTTTTCTGCATCAACTGATATGACTATGTGATTTTTATCTCTCAATTTGTTTATGTGATGTATGACATTTATTGATTTGCAGATATTGTACCATCCTTGAATCCCTGGGATAAATACTGTATGATCTTTCTGATGTACTGCTGGATCCGATTTGCTAGCATTTTATTGAGGATTTTGGCTTCTATGTTCATGAGAGATATTGGCCCGTAATTCTCCTTCATTTTGTTGTCTTTATCTGGTTTTGGTATTAGATTGATCCTGTCTTCATAGAATGAGTTTGGAAGTGTTCCTTCCTCTTAACCTTTTTGGAATACTCTATGGAGGATTGGTCTTAGTTCTTCCTTGAATGATTGGTATTACTCTCCTTAGAAGCTATCTGGTCCTGGGCTTTTGTTTTTATTACTATTTCAATTTCTTCCATAGTTAGTGGCCTATTGAGGTTTTTAGAATCTTCCTGGTTGAGTTTTGGAAGTTTGTATTTTTCTAGGAATATGTCCATTTACTCCTGGTTGTCCAGTTTTTTGGAATAAAGTTGCTCATAACATTTTTTAACAATCTTTTGTGTTTTGTTCGGGTCTGTTCTTATTTCTCCTCTATCATTTCTGGTTTTGTTTATTTGAGTTCTCTCTCTTTGCTTCTTGGTGAGCCTGGCTAGAGGTTCATAAATCTTCTTTATCTTTTGAAAGAACCAACTCTTGGTTTCATTGATCTTTTGTATTGTTTTTGGTCTCTGTGTCTTTTATTTCTGGTCTAATCTTTATTATCTCCTTCTTTCAGCTTACTCTGGGCTTTTATTGTTGCTCTCTTTCTAATTCTTTAAGTTGTAGCATTAGATGATTTACTACCATTTTTTATTAGTTTTTGAATTAGGCCTTTAGAGCTATAAACTTCCCTCTCAGGACTGCTTCATTGTGTCCCATAGATTTTGGATTGTTGTGTTTTTATTGTCATTGATTTCAAGAATGTTTTTAGTTTCTTCTTTGATCTCATTGGTAACTCAATCAATATTTAATAACATGCTATTTAGCTTCCAAGTTTTTGAGTGTTTTGGGTTGTTTTTATTGTAATTTATTTCTAATATTACCCCATTGTGGTCTGAAAAGATGTTTGGTTTGATTTTAATCTTCTTAAATTTGGGTAGACTTTGCTAGTGACCCAGTATGTGTTCTATTTTTTAAAATGTCCCATGTGCACTTGAGAAGAACCTGTGTTCTGCAGCTTTGGGATGAAATGTTCTGAAGATGTCAATTAAGTCCATATGGTTTATTGAGTCATTTAGGATTGTTGTTTCTTTGCTGATTTTTTGTCTAGAGCTTTATCCAGTGATATCGATGATGTACTAAAACCCCCTACTATTATTGTATTGTTGTCTATCTCTCTCTTGATATCTTCCAGGAGATTTTTTATGTATTTAGCTGCTCATGCATTGGGTACATGTATGTTTACTAAGGTTATATCCTCTTGTTGTATAGAACCATTTCATATTATGAAGTGGCCTTCCTTATCTCTTGTTATGGCCTTCACTTTGAGGTATATTTTGTCAGATATCAGTATTTCTAACCCAGATTTTTATTCGTTTCCATTTGCCTGAAAGATATTTTTCTATCCCTTCACTTTCAGTCTGTGTGAGTCTCTTGTTCTGAAGTGAATCTCTTGTAGGCAGCATATATATATGGGTCATGTTTTTTGTTGTTGTTTTGTTTTATCCATTCAACCACTCAATACTTTTGACTGGAGAATTTAGTCCATTTACATTATTGAAAGGTCCTTGTTTGTAGCCATTTTTTATTTTTTCAGTCTGTTCCTTCTTAGCTTTTTATATCTTCTTTTTACAGAATTCCCTTTAGAATATCTTGCATTGCTGTTTTAGTAGTGATAAATTCCCTTAGTCTTTTTTTGTCTGTGGAGCTCCTGAGTTCCCCTTCAATTTTGATTGATAGTCTTGCTGGATAGAGTATTCTTGGATTCAGATCCTTGCTTTGCATCACTTTGTATACCTCCTTGCATTCCCTTCAGTTTAATGTGTTTCTGTTAAGAAATCATGTTATAATCTGATGGGGGATCCTTTGTAGATAACTCTCTGTCTCTCTCTTGCAGCTTTTAATATTCTCTGTTTGGCAATCATATTTGCCATAGTAATTATTGCATGTCTTGGTGTGGGTCTTTTGGGATTCATCTTTTTTCTTCCCCATATCAGGGAAGTTTTCTGTCATTATTTCTTTAAATAAATTTTATAGTCCTTGCTGCCTTTTTTGTTCTTCTGGCAGCCCTGTTATACATATGTTATTTCATTTTGCATTTTCCCAAGGCTGCCTTAGGCTCTCCTCCTGATTTTTCATTTTTTTCTCTAGTTGCTGTTCAGATTGGGCTTGTTTCTGTACCTGATCTTCTAACTTGCTGATTTGGTCCTCTTCTTCTTCTACCCTACAGTTGAAGCCTTCCATGGTGTTTTTTATTGTAGTTATATTATTTTTCATTCCTTCCTGATTTTTGCATAGGTTGTTGATTTCTCATCCATCCATGAACTGTATGACCGTTACTCTGAGTTCTTTTTCTGTCATATTGCATGCTTATTTCCTTACTTGGCGACTTCTCCTTTTCTTTCTTCTGGGGATTGCTTCATTGTCTCCCCATTCTGATTATCACCAGAAGATTCAGATGTCAAGTTGTGGGGGCCTAGACGATATACAATGGGAGTTTTTGACCCCCCCCCCAAGTATCACTGAAGCATTCTGATATCAAGACATTCAGTTGCTGTTGGTTGTTGGGAACCACACTTGCCCTGAGTCAGAGTCACTGGTGCTTAGTGTGGCCTCGAGTGTGAACCTAGAATCAGGGAAGCTACCTGAACTACTTTGAAACAGAGAATCCATTGGCATATGCCAAAAATCAAAGTCCCCTTTTGCCTGTCAAGTGTTAGAGGCTCCCTCTGACTATGCTGAGAATCAAGTATCAGAGTCTCTGTTTCTTGGTGCTACCTCACACTGAGAATCAGATCCCTGTGTGCACATGTGGCAAGATTCGGAGTCACTGGCTCTTAGTGTGAATGTACTTGAAATTGGGGATCTAAGGTGCATGTAATGAGGATTGGAGTTTAGTCACTGGTGGTCAATGCTTCCTCTTGTGTGGAGATTCAGGATGCCTGATCTGCCTAGAAGACTGAGTTGCTCAGTCACACTGTGTTGATGGGTGGTCCACTTCTGCCCTGCCTAAACAGCCTACTGTGTGCACATGCCCTGAATCAAAGTCAGGTGGCACTGCCCCTTAGTGTGGGTGTGGGGTCTGGTCACATGGATGTGCAAACGTGAAAACAAACTCCCCGTGTCCATGTAACCAGGCTCAAATTCAGTGCTGCCTTCCTGTGTGAGCACAGGGTCTGGTAGTGGGGAACAAACTCCCTGAGACTGCAGATCTAGGCTCAAATTCTCTGCAGCTTCTCTGCTAAGGTGTAGGGTCTGGTTATGGGAAACTTACTCCCTGGGTTTGCACCCCCAGGCTCAAATTCAATGTTGTCTCCCTGTGTGAGCATAGGATCTGGTCACAGAAAACTATCTCCCTAAGGCTGTGCAGCTAAGGTCACATTCAGAACTGCCTTCCTGCCTGGGCATGGAGGCAAGTTGATGGAAACAAATTCCCTGAGTTTGCAAACCAGGCTCAAGTTCAGCGCTGTCTCCCTGTCCTGCGTGGGTGCAGGATCTGGTCACAGAACACCAGCTCCCTAGAGATGAGCAGCTAGGCTGGAATTCCGCTCAGTCTCCTTGTCTGGGCACGGTAACTAATCACAGGAAACAAACTTCCCATGTCTGACACCAAGGCTCAAAGTCAGGTAGAGTTGCCACTGCTTTGGTGTGCAGAAAGCCTTATTGTGTAGTTGGGGTCTGATAGTTTCTATGTTGCCGCCGCACAGGTGGTGGGGGAGAGGGGTTGACTTTGTGACTCACAGAAGTCTGTGGCTGGATGCCTGGAGTCCTGATTTCCCTGGGTCTGTAGCTGTGGTGGCAGGTCTTCTACAAGAGCAGCTGTAGGATCCTGGTTTGCTTCCAAGACCAGACTAGGTGGTGGCGAGGGTAGGATCCTAGTCCCAAGCAGTTCTGTTCTTCAAGATATAATGGTCTCTGTGCCACCAGTATTTTCCAGGGAGTGTTTGCAATTCCCGCGGGGTTTTGCCATCTAAGATTGCCTGGTTGGCAGCCCCCTGGAAGAACTGCAGGGTCGAACTATCCCTATTTCACTCACACACACACACACACAAGTCCACACACACCTCTATTGCTCCCTCACTCTCTCACACACTCTTCCTCCCTACCATCTTGCCTCCTACATTTTTTTGTTCTTCTTTTTCCCCCCTGATAGCTCCCATCTACCTGGTTCCAACTGCACCCTCTGCCTTTAAACCACCCCACTGTCCACATCTATTGGAGTATGATTTTTGTCCAGTCTCTTTCTACACCCATCAACACCCCTTTCCCCCTGAGAATTGTCAGTCCACTCACTTTCTATGCTCCTGATTCTATTATATTCACCAGTTCATTCTGTTCATCAGATTTTTTTATTCACTAGATTTTTAGATTCACCTGTTTATAGATATATATTTGTTGTCAATTTGTTCTTCATATTTTTATCTTTATCTTTTTCATTTCCTTTCTCTTCTTAAAGAATACCCTTCAGCATTTCACATAATACTGATTTGGTGGTGATGAACACCTTTAGCTTTTTCTTCTCTGTGAAGCTCTTTATCTGACCTTCAATTCTAAACGATAGTTTTGCTGGATAGAGTACTCTTGGTTTTGTAGGTTCTTACTATTCATCACGTTGAATATTTATTGCCACTCACATCTGGCCTGCATTGTTTTTGTTGAGAAATCAGCTGACAGTCATATGAGTACTCCCTTGTAGGGCACTAACTGTTTTTCTCTTGCTGCTTTTAATATTCTCTCTTTGTCTTTTGCTCTTGGTATTTTAATGATGATGTGTCTTGGTATGGTCCTCTTTGGATTCCTTTTATATGGGGTTCTGTGTGCTTCCTGGACTTGTAAATCTATTTCTTTTACCAGATGTGGGAAGTTTTCAGTCATTATTTCTTTAGGTTTTCAGTATCTTGCTCTCTCTCTTCTTCTGGCACCCCCACAATTCTGATGTTGGTATACTTGAAGCTGTCCCAGAGGCTCCTTATATTATCTTCACATTTTTGGATTCTTTTCTCTTCTTGCTTTTCCAGTTGAATATTTTCTGCTTCTTTATATTTCAAATTTTTGACTTGATTCTTGCCTTCCTCTAGTCTGCTGTTAGGACTGTGTATAATATTTTTTATTTCAGTCAGTGTATGTTTAATTTCTAGTTGGTCCTTTTTCATCTCTAGTTGGACTTTTTCCATCTCTAGTTGGATCTTTTGCATCTCTAGTTGGTCCTTTTTCATCTCCTCTTGGCTCTTGCTAACTTTATCCAACTTTTCTAGCATATTCTTGAAAAACCTTATAAGCGTGGTTTTGAACTCTATATCAAGTCATTTTTTTCCCCTCCATTTCTTTTGTTTGTGATCCCTTCCCTTGTCTCAGCATTTTCACTATGCCAGGAGAACTTCTGTGTTGGATTCAGCCTTATGATACCAGACTTGCAAAACCACAGAAGCCTCTGTTGAGCTTGGGATGAGTGGAGTCTCAGGGCTTAAGCGACCACCTTGCCTTCCAGTCGGCCCTGCCCATCACGGCCCCTGAGTCTCACATAACTCTGGGTAATCGCTGGAGCAGTCCTTGTGCATGCACGCCCACAGTGCCTCTAGACTGCTGCCTTTCTGGCTCCCCTGTGCTCCAGGACCACATGAGTATAGGTCCTCAGGGTTTCACCCAAAACAGGGGCTTAGTGGAGTCAGAAGTGGCACAATTGGGAGGATCTGTCTCCTACCCCCTTGCAAAAGCCAGCAGCACAATCAGCAATCTTTCCTCTGCACAGTGCTGTGTGCGCCACCAGGCCTCTGATCTTTTGCAACTCCCCTAAATTTCCGTGCACCTCTCACTTTTCACAGTCCAAATTCCCCGTGTATGAGTTTCGGCTGGATCTGGGGTTTAGTGTCGTAGGATAAGGGGTTCAATGCCTTTGAGAGTCTCTGTTTCCCTCCTGCCAGAGAAAACCAGCCAGGTACTCCAGCACCCCCTCTCTCCACACACGCGCATCTCCATACCTCAGATTTTTGCAGCTCCTCTGGGTCTCCGTGAGTCCCTCTTCTTCCCTCTAGCTGTAGAACTTCCACTCAGCCAGCTTTCCTGTGGTTCTGGATGATGTCCTTTCTGTCTTTTAGTTGTAGTTTTGAAATTGTTGTGCAAGGCAGCAGTGTAGGTGTTTACCTATGCCGCCATCTTGGATTCTCCTAAATTGAGCACTTTAACGTGTCTCTTAGCCATTTGTATGCCCACTTTGGAGATGTATCTATTTAGGTCCTTTGCCCATTATTTAATTTGATTCTCTTCCATTTGTTAAGTTGTATGATGTCCGTATATATTTTGGATATTAACCCTTTATGAGATTTACTAGAGGCCTGATGCATAAAATTTGTGTGTGAATAGGGTCTCTAGGCTTGGCTGGTGATCAGGGATGATCTGTGAGGCAACCAGTGGGGTGATTGAGGGGCCCCCATGGGCACCCATCTTGGCCAACTTGCCACTACCTGCTTGCCAGCCCAACTCCCACCCCCATAACTGCCACCAATCACCTCCCTGTGCAGGAAGCAATAGGCAGGGTGATCAGGGGTAGCTCCAGACTGCTTGCCAGCTGGCCTACCCCCTCATTGCCCCACCATCATGGGTCACTTCCCTCTGCGGGAGGCAACAAGAGAGGTGAGTGGGTAGGCCTCAGCTGGCTTTCTCTAATTTATTTCACTTAGCATAATACATCCTTTCAAATAATCAGCTTTTTGTTTCATTGATCTTTTGTACTACGTTGAATGTCTGCCCCCTGGTGGTCAGTGCACATAATAGTGACCAGTCATTTCACTGGTCATTGTGCAGTTCAGTCAATTTGCATATTAAGCATTTATTATATACTAGTGACCCGGTGTACAAAATTCATGCACATTAAAAGGGGATTAATTAGAGGAAATAATTTAATATTTCTATTTACCCTTTCTCTATAATAGAAGTGTCAGAAATGAAAGAAAATTAGTAATATGAATATGAAAACTTTCTTCCTGTCAGAGTCTGGGGCTTATCAGGGGACAGAGTCAAGTCCCCACCCACCCACATGCACCTCAAAATATGTGAGACCCAGACCTGGCTGGCCCTCCCTAATTGGGCTAGATCTGGACCCAGTGAGTCCCACCCTTGTCAAGCCCTACTGGGAAGGGGGCACAGCCTCAGGTCCCCTGGCCTGGTGCCAGGATGAGGGCGTGGCCTGAGGTCCCCAGCCCAGACTTGGGTAGGGGATATGCCTGAGATCTCCTGTCAAACTTCACTGGGTGGGGGCATGGCCTGAGGTCACCCATCAAACCCCGCCAGGGTGGAGTGCACAGCCTCAGGTCCCTGTCAAACCCGACCAGCAGGGGGGTGCAGCTTTAGGTCCCCAGTCAAGCCATACTGGGCAGGGGCATGGCCTGAGTTCCCCTAACCCAGCACTGAGGGTGCACCTTGAGGTTCCCCATCAAGCCCTACTGGGTGGGGGGCATGGCCTGAGTTCCCCTGGCCTGGTGTTGGGGTGGGGAATCAGCCTGAAGTCCCCTAGCCCAGCACCAGGACAGGAAGCACACTTTGAGGTCCTCTCTCAAGCCACACCTGGTGGGGGTATGGTCTGAAGTCCCCTGTCAAGGCCCACAGGGGAAGGGAAGGGCATAGCCTCAGGTCCCTGCTGATTGCTTGTTAAGGCTCCTTATGGGAACTTGGCCTCAGCTGTGGGTGCAGCCATCTTTGTGACAGTGATGGACAATTAGCATATTCCCTCTCTATTAGATAGGATAATTGCCAAATATGTTCTCCCATACAGTGGGTTCCTTTTTAATTTTGTTGATGGTTTCTTCTGCAGAAGCTTTTTGTTTTGATTTAGTCCCATTTGTTTATTTTCTTTTTGTTCTGATCTATATCATTCCCTTCCTATATAGGAAAGCCTATAATACTATGAATTTCCCTCTCAGGACTATTTTGCTGTGTCCCATAGATTTTGCATGGTTGTGTGTTCATTTTTGTTTGTTTCCAGGTAATTTTTTGTTGTTAATCCTCACATAGGGATATTTGCCATTGATTTTTAGGGAGAGTGGAAAAAAGGGAAAGACAGTGAGAAACATTGATGTGAGACAAAAACATTTATTGGTTGCCTCTTGCAAGATCCCTGACCAGGCTCTGAGCCAGGGAGGAGCCTGCAACCAAGGTATGTGCCCTTGACTGGAATCAAACCCGGGACCCTTTGGTCCAGAGGTTGCCATTCTATCCACTGAGCCAAACCAGCTAGGGATCCAGGTAATTTTTTATTTCTTCCTTGATCTCATTGATAATCCATGCATTGTTTAATAACATGCTATTTAGCCCCAATGTGTTTGAATATTTTTTTAAATATATTTTATTGATTTTTTACAGAAAGGAAGGGAAAGAGATAGAAAGTCAGAAACATTGATGAGAGAGACATCGATCAGCCTCCTCCTGCATGCCCCACAGTGGATATGTGCCCACAAGCAAGGTACATGCCCCCAACCGGAAACGAACCTGGGACCTTTTAGTCTACAAGCCGACACTCTATCCACTGAACCAAACCAGTCTCGGCTGTTTGAATATTTTTGAAGGTTTTTTTTTTTTTTATCGCAGTTGATTTCCAGTTTCATGCTGTTGTGGTTACAGAGAATGCTTGATATGATTTCAATCTTCTTAAATTTATTGAGACTTCTTTTATGCCATAAAATGTTGTATATCCTTGAGAATGTTCTATATGTACTTGAGAAGAATGTATATTCTGCTGACTTGAAATGAAATGTTCTTTAGATCTCATTTAAATTCATTTTATCTAGGGTGTTGTTTAAGGTTGCTCTTTCCTTATTGATATTTTGTCTGGAAGATCTATCCATTGTTGACCATGGAGTATGAACATCCCCTACCCTGACTGTATTTCTGCCTGTAGATCTTTCATGTAGTACCAAAATTTTTATATATATTTAGGAGCACTTATATTGGATGCACATATGTTTATAAGGGTTATACCTTCATGTTAGATTGATACCCTTATTATTATGTGGTGACCTCCTTTGTCTCTTTTATGGCCTTTTTTCATTTCCATTTGCATGGAATAATTTTTTCATTCCTTCAATTTCAGTGTGTGTGTAACTTTTGTTCTAAGGTGTGTCTCTAATAGACAGCATATATATGGGTCATGTTTTCTTATCCATTTGTTTAATCCAGTCACATTTAAGGCTATTATTGATGGGTTTTTATTTATTGTCATTTTTTCCCTTTATGCCTATGTTCCTCTCCATATATAGTTCTTCTTAAAGCAGTTCCTTTAACATTTCTTGCAATGCTGGTTTAGTGGTATTGAACTCCTTTGGACTTCTTTTGTCCGGAAAACTCTATTTTACCTTCAATTTTATTTATTTTTAAAAAATATTTTTAAATTAAATTTTGAGAGGAAGAGAGAGGGACAGAGAGATAAAAATATCAATAATGAGAAGAGATTGGCTGCCTTGTGCACTGCCCCGCCACCCCCACCTCCCCACTGGAGATTGAGCCCACAAAATGGGCATGTGCCCTGACTGGGAATCAAGCCATGACCTCCTGGTTCATAGGTCAATGCTCAATCATGGAGCCACTCCAGATGGGCTCACCTTCAATTTTAAATGATTGCTTTGCTTAATAGAGAAGGCTTGGTTGCAGGTTATTGTTTTTCATTAGTTTAAATACTTCCTGCCAATACCTACTAGTCTGAAGTGTTTCTGTTGGGAAATAAGCTGACAGCCTTATGAGAACTTCCTTGTAGGTAACTGATTATTTCTCTCTTGCTACCATTAAGATTCTCTCTTTCGTAATTCTTGTTCATTTTAATTATGATGTGGATCTGACATTGGCATGAGTCTCTTTGTATTAATCTTATTTGTGACTCTCTGGCTTCCTGAATTTGTGTGACATTTTTCTTCACCAGGCTAGGGAAATTTTAAGGTTCTCTATCCCTTTCTTGATCTCTTCACCTTCTATTATCTCTAAGATGTGGTTATTGTTACATTTCATGTTGTTCTAAGATTCCCTTAAACTATCCCCCTGCTTTTAAAATATTTGTTCTATTTCTGTTCTGATTGAGTGATATTTTTAATTTTTTCTTCTAATTCAATCGCCTGCCTCAGGCAGTTTAATGGCAGTTCCTTCCAGTGTATTCTGTATTTCAAATATGGCATTTCTCATTTCCACCTGATTATTTTTTATGGTTTCTGTTTTTCTTACTAATTTTCTTGAGAATTCATATAACCATTACTTTGAATTCTCTATGTGATAAATTGCTTCCCTCCATTTCCTTTATCTCAGTTTCTGTTGTTTCCTCATGTTCTTTCATTTGAGCCAGTTTCTTTGTCTTCCCATTTTAACTGTCTTTTTGTATTTGTTTCTTTGTTTTAGATAGGACTGCTATGACTCCACACCTTGGTGTAGTGACCTTCTGTTGGAAGTGTCCTATGGCTCCCAGTGGTACAGTCTCCTTGATCTTCTGAATTGGGTGCTCCAGGAACATCTCTTGTGTTGGCTTTTGGACCCTCCTGTTGTAATAGGGTCTTGATTGTTGATGGCTCTTTTGTGGTTGGGATTTATCCTCGGACTGGTTAATTCTGATGCTCAACACTGACCAATAGTGTGCAAATCGCTGTGCAGGTGCAGCCTCAAGGTCTCTTGATAAGCCCAGTGGCATAATGGTTAATCCTTCAGGTTGGAAGGCTATAGAGAAAAACCTTTATCATCATGTATGAGATGCTGTGCTGGAGTTCACCCCAAGTCAGGGTTATTCTCAGTAGGTTCTGGGGGCTACCAGGGTCCACCTTTGAGTGTGCCCATTATTTGTCTAGTTGGATCAAGTTCTAGTGTGTTCTGAGATCTACCACTCATTGTGATGGTTCTTGGTCCTTTTGAGGTTTTTTTATGTGAGTTTCAAATGCAGGTCACTGTCAGATATTGTGTGTAACTGGCCTTGGAATGCCTCTGTGTTATTCCCACTCTGTTCATAGTTTGTGTCTGCATCTGCTTGACCTGTGTAAATGGGTTGGCTTCTTTCAGTTTAGAGTTGGGAGTTGATCTATGGTCAGATAGAGGTTCCCTGAGGTCCTCCTACACCTGTCAGCTACTTCATCTCCCCCTGAGGTTGCATGGTCTTCCTAAAATGCCTTCCAAAAAGAATATTTAGGTTGGACTTGGGCTAGCCTAGCTCGGGTAAGTCAGTCCCCTTCTTATAGGTTATACAACCAGTCATCAATGAAGGGAAATTAGTCTCAGCTTCAAAGCCAAACTCTTCAGTCTCTACCAGAGATTCAAATTCTAGTTCCCAAGGCGGCCTGCTGCAGGTTTGGGTTGGGTACACCCTGCAATATTCTCAGCAGGAACAATTTCAGCAGCTATGGGAATTGATCAAAAAGTCCCCAGTTGAGAATGTTGCAGGTCCAGCCCACAAGATGGAGCTAATCACTTCCTCCTTGTCCCAGATAGTTGCTTCTGAGGATTTCACACTTGAAATATCTTCTCTGAGCCACTCTCCTATCCCTTACAGAACTGAAACCAGCAAGGGTATCTAGAACTTCACAGAGCTGAACTAAACAGTCTCCTGTTGGAGGTAGTGTTCCCAGCCTACAGAAAGAGGAGGCTGATTTTACCTCTCTTTTTAAAAAAAATATATTTTTTTATCAATTTCATAGAGGAAGGGTGAGGGAGAGAGAAATATATAGAAACATCAATGATGAGAGAGAATTATTGATCAGCTGCCTCCTGCCCAACCCCCACCAGGAATTGAGTCTACAACCCAAACATGTACCCTGACTGGGAATCAAACCATGATCTCCTGGTTCATAGATCATGCTCAACTACTGAGATATACTGGCCCAGTTGTTTCTACCTCTCTTTTGTTGCCTGGATGAACTCTCACAGAATTTGGGTCAGCCTCCCGACCACGCAGTCACAAAGCCCAGCACTCACTCATCTGTCTCCATGATGGGATTCTTCATGGGGGTTACATTCCAAAAATCCCAGCTCTGCATGGAACCAGAGCTCTCATGCCACAGGTCCAAGGAGCAGCTGTTACAAAATCAACCCTGTGCAGGACTCAGATTTATCTGCATAGCTAGTCTCAGCAAAGTGGGCGCTGAAATTCACTGCTCCATTCTATCATCCTATCTAATAAAAGAGTGATATGCAAATTGACCATCACTCCAACACACAAGATGGCCACTCTCATGTGCTCAAAGATGGTTGCCCCCATGTAAACACAAGATGGCCACCACAAGATGACCTGCAGGAGAGGTCAGTTTTGGGTGATCAGGCAAGCAGGGGAGGGCAGTTAAGGGTGACTGGGCTGACAGAGGAGGGTGGTTGTTGTTGACCAGGCTGGCAGTTGAGGGCAGTTGGGGGAGATCAGGCCAGCAGGGGAGGGTAGTTGGAGGGGACCCAGGCATGCAGGGGAGGGCAGTTAGGGGTGACCTGCCCAGCAAAGGAGGGCAGTTGGGGGAGACCAGGCCTGCAGGGGAGGACAGTTAGGGGTAACCAGGCTGGCTGGAGAGGGCAGTTAGGGGTGACCAGGCTGGCAGGGGAGGACAGTTGGGAGGGACCAGGCTTGCAGAGGAGGACAGTTAGGGGTGACCAGCCCAACAAAGGATGGCAGTTGGGAGAGACCAGGCCAGCAGGGGAGGGCAGTTGGGGGATAGGGACCCACGACTGCAGGGGAGACAATTGGAGGGGGTGGGCACCAGGCCTGCAGGGAAGGGAAGTTGAGGGTTTCAGACCTGCAGGGAAGGACAGTTAGGGGTGACCAGGCTGGCTGGAGAGGGCAGTTAGTGGTGACTAGGCTGGCAGGGGAGGACAGTTAGGGGCAATCAGGCCAGCAGCGGAGCAGTTAGATGTCAATCTGGCTGGCAGGGTAGTGGTTAGGGGTGATCAGGCTGGCAGGCAGAAGCAGTTAGAGGCAATCAGGCAGGCAGGCAGTCAAGCAGTTGGGAGCCAGTGGGCCTGAATTCTGAGAGGGATGTCTGACTGCCCGTTTAGGCCCGATCTCACTGTGGGCAGTCAGACATCCATCAAGGGGTCCCAGATTGGAGAGGGTGCAGGCTGGGCTGAGAGACACACCATCCCCCATGCACCAGGCCTCTAGTAGGTAATAATGTGTGTATCACATTTATTTTCATAATAATTCACTTTTTTTTTACATTTCTTTTAATTCTAATTTGCATTTTCTGTGAACATATATGATGAATTCTCCAATGCTTTTGGCTTAAAGATGTTATATATTGCTTTTGAACATAATGTCATCATTATGCTGTTCCATCAGATATGCTATCTTGATCTCACTTTAAATTCATGACAGTTAACCTCAGTGATGTATTATGATTATCTTATGAACAAAATTTATAATATCAAACAAACACAATCATAATATTTACATAAATAAATAATGAGAAAGGCCATAATTTTACATAAAAATGATTATAATTCTAACAAATCCCTGAGAGTGCTTGTTTGCATGCAGTAATGGTTCTAACAATCTTGGCATAATCAAAATAGCTTTATTTCCCTTATAAATTAGATACATTGATAATTTACTTCCTAGTTTTAATGTTATTTATTTTGAGGACAAATCTATTATTAACTTATTCATACAATTTGGGTAAACACTGCTATCAAAATGCTAACATTTCTCCTCAATATTTTGCTTGCTTTCTAGTTGACCTACTGACTTCAAAATGTCTGAAGTAGGATTCAGTAATCTGACTTGGGATCAAATTACAATACTGGATCAAGTGTTAGATGAAGTAATTCCAATTCATGGAAGGGGGAATTTCCCCACATTGGAGGTAAAACCAAAACATATCATAAATGTTGTCAAAGATCAACTGATAGAGCAAGGAATTATTGTTAAAGATACCCGATTAAATGGTTCTATTGCAAGTTACATACTTGCAAGTCACAATGGAATCAGCTATAAGGATCTGGATGTTATTTTCCGTGTTGATCTACCAAATGATCAAGAATTTCAGATTGTTAAGGATGTAGTTCTAGGTTGTCTTCTTGATTTTTTACCAAAAGGTGTAAAAAAGGAAAAGATTACCCTAAAGATTATGAAGGAGGCATATGTGCAGAAGATGATCAAAGTTTGCAATAAGCACGATCAATGGAGTCTCATCTCTCTTTCAAACAACACTGGGAAGAATGTAGAGCTAAAATTTGTGAATTCACTCAAACGGCAGTTTGAATTTAGTGTAGATTCTTTTCAAATCTGTTTGGATCAAATGTTAGAATTCTACAATGACAAAAATGCTAAGTTAACCCAAGAGTCATATCCTGCTGTGGTAGCTGAAAGCCTATATGGAAACTTTCAAGAAGCAATGATGCATTTGCAATGCAAGCTTATATCTACCAGAAAACCTGAGGAGATTAGAGGTGGTGGCCTTCTGAAGTATAGCAACTTGCTGGTTCGAGACTTTAAGCCAGTTTGTGAAGCAGAAATCAAGACCCTTGAACGTTACATGTGCTCTAGATTTTTCATTGATTTTCCTGATGTAGTAGAACAGCAAAAGAAGATTGAATCATACCTCCGCAACCATTTCATAGGTGAAGAAAAAAGCAAGTATGACTACCTTATGACCTTGCGTGGAGTTGTGGATGAAAGCACCGTTTGCCTCATGCGTCATGAAAGAAGACAAACAATCGATATGATTACCAGTATGGCTTTAAAAGTACTAGGAGAACATAATATTCTACCCAATACAAATAATATAACTTGCTTTTACCAACCTGCTCCATACTTTGTTCCTGAGAGAAGGTGTCCTTTTTATATAGTATCTGGACCACCACCACCTATTTTCTTTTGGCCATTCCTACCAGGGCACCCTAATGTGCCAAATGGTATGGTTTGAAAAACCCCCAAACAACAGAACCTTGCTTTAATTAAACACCTCTTAAAAGCAAGTTTACAAATTCCATAAAATTTAAGATCTATTATTATTTGTACGGAGTTACCAACTCTTTTTCATTGATTATATCATAATAGTAAATAAAATACCATCTGTGAACTGACCTCTTCAAATTATTTTCAGAGAGTATTAGCTAATTAGCTATAATACCTTTCAAATGTTGTGGACCACTTAAAATGATTTTCAAATCTTACCACTCGTGACTTTCAGATTTGCTGTGATAAATACATTAAGGTGCCTGCATTCTGATTAAAGTGTAAAAGAACAGACTCATAATTTCAATCCAGAGATAAGACAAATGCCAACATTCAGTCAATTCTTTTATGTTAGCTTCATTTCTTTCTAGTTGAATACTGTCAATGAATTTTTCAATACTTAACAGAAATGACTTAGTTCAAAGACAATAGATATAGACAATAGATACCATTAAAACCCTAGGTTTTGCAAACATTTATTTTATTTTTCAATTAAATTGGGTTAGATACAAATTCCTACGATAGTTTGAAGGAACACTGAAAAATATGATTCTGGAAAAACACTGGGCATTAGTAATTTATCAACTAAGTTAACTTAATTTGTAGATTTGCAGAATAATATCATCTGGCTCTACAACCAGTAATATAGATTTCTTCATTTTTCTCCAAAATAAGTTGAAAATAATGAGAATTACCAACTCTGAATATGAAAGTTTATCATCATCTATTAACAAGAGACTTTAAATAGCTAAGAGCAAAATAAAATAAAATATACAGAGGTTTTTAGTTATGCCATCATTTTTATTATCTACCTGAGGGGCATGTTAATATATCTGGAGACATTCAGTGTTAATAAGTGAAAATATTTTTAAATATAACTAAATGAAGCATTTTATTTTTATTTTGCCTTTATCAAAGGTTAGTTACTAACATGCCAGTCAAGTGCCTCCTCTGTGAATTTTTCCATAACACTAATTTACTCAACAATTGCATGTATTTATCAAGTTTCTAAATATCAACTTAGTACATCAAATATACTGCTATCAAATCTACCAGTGGTAGTAAAACAGTGTTTTCTTTGTATAATGAAGAAAATGACAAATATTATTTGCTATGACATAATGGGAGCTGTCCAGAATGTATATAAGATAAGGCCATCGGAAAACTTCAATATTTTTACTTGATTCTGATTTTTTATGAATTCCCATGTCAATTTTCATTAACCATTCCAAGTTTTTCCATCACAGCATGATGCAGCAGGCATATTCTGAGTTTGTCACTTATAGACTGTTCTTAATCTGTCTTCTCTGTACTATAGTATTGGACACAAGAAGTACACCAAATATGGCATTTTCAAATAACTAATGTTTTTCAGGTGTTTTGTACCATGGTACCACTGGGTATCAATATATATTTAAAGAGTCATATTTTAAAATGTATGTATATACACACATATAAATATATACATATATTAGTCACACAATGCTAAGGCTGTATAACATGGGTTCATCCGCTTGCTTGGGACAAATAAAGAATTAATAAATGCTTTATTAAAGAGAAAATTCTATAACCTATTGACATACTGTATTGGCTAAAAATGAGTAATCTTTCTGTCCTAAGTGTTCAGTTTGTTGAAGTGCATGTACCTAAAACTGAAGGAGTAAATACTGTATTAACAGAACAAAAAAATACCAAAAGATATAGGGAAATTATTTAAAAATAAAAGAACTATGATAGTGAAGAGTTACAGGTAAAGACTCAATATTTTTCACAGTAGCATTTTATGCTGAATAGCACAATTCTGAAGCTTTTGGGAATATCTTATCCCCCATGTGCATACTTAACTTCCTTTGGTCCTATTGAAAAATTTCAAAGCTTTTTAAAAATTTATTTTATTTTATGTTTTTACATCACCATTTATCCCCCTATCCCCTCTTCTACCTCCACTCACCACCACCTGACAATCACCACATTGTGGTCTTACTGAGAATTTGAACTTTTTTCCTAAAAAGCAAATTTCATATAGTATCCTCCTAAAGCTTTAAATCCCACTATAGTAAAGAAAGAAAGAAAGAAAGAAAGAAAGAAAGAAAGAAAGAAAGAAAGAAAGAAAGAAAGAAAGAAAAAAGCTTGCAATTAGCATGTAAGATTTTCTCAAGAGAGACAATCCAAAGCTGTTGAATGGGAATGGTATTACTTAAAGAGGAAACTATAGCTCTATCACCAGGCTTTTTTTAAATAAAGATACTATCCCTAAGCTAGGCTGTCCTTTGCTCTCAATCAAGCAGGAGGACAACATAAAAATGAAACTTTTATATGTAAAATGTGGTTACATTCCCAAATTGAAAAATAATCATTTCTAATACATTTTTAATAAAAATTGGTATTAGATAACTATTAACATTTAAAATTTCTGTTTTAAAATTTTTCTCTTACAAATGTTCACCTTCTTCCAGTAGTATTTGTTAACCCAAACATATATTAGTTGACATTTGAATAAAGAGGATTGAAAATGATGTTCTTTTAAGCCTTACATGTGACCTTCTTGAACAAAATTATTTCTACATAAATTATTTTATGGTTTGGGGAGTTTTGTTAAATTAGTTTTGACACACAGTCCTAAATGCTTTAGAAAAGCAATAGTTGTTTTGGTAGTGAATTCAAAATAACTTACCTTATTGCATCTCCTCTAGTTTTATTTTCAGGTAAAATGCTTTCAGATAGTGTCAGCTAGTAAAAAAATATATAACAGTTTTTAAGGTTAAAAACATACTTCTTTTAAAAGTACTTAAATATATCTCTAACATGAAAGGCATTATCTTCTTCTAGGTAAAGAGTATATAGCCTGAAACAGAAACCATGCCATAGAGGTTATCTGCTTTAGAAATGTAGAGGACCATATTTCATATGCTGTAGAGATTTATATGATATTCAGTGCCTGTTTACTAAGTCAAGGAATGTACCTATGTAAAGGGGACATACAAATTGTAATCCTGACAGTTTACAAAAAGGAGGCAGGTAATTAATTTTCCTGAAAAGCAAGTTTTTATTCCCTCATTTATTTCTTGTACCTTTTCCTTGTTTGCTAAAATGATACCTATCTGCAAGAAAGAAACAAAGTCTAGAGACAAAGTTACCATGGATTATATTACCAAAAAATAAAGTGACACTTTTCCAAGTTTAGTTTCTAGTGAAGGAAGAGTCTGGAAATACCAGAATTATTGGCTCATAGAGAATAGTGATCACATATTTCATCATTCTAGAAAATAAAGCTTTCATGTATGCATTGTAGATAATCCAATTTTAGGATCTCTGATGTTTTCAAGGTTTCTCTTAACTAGGGTACACCAACAACACTTTAATTCAAAGGCCATGATTCTCTGGATATATCTATTAACTTTTCAGTTTTTTTAAGAACCCTTGAATTCTAGTCAACTAAATGTGAAATTGCTTACATGGCTTACTGTATCACTCAGAGTTAAAACTAGTATAAACTATCAGTTAACTTGTTTTAGTAAGAAATAGAATCATTTTTTAAGCACTGTTATGTGCTTTTGTATAATTATTGGAAAATTTTAAAACTTAGAAAAGAAGTTGCATTTCAATTTCAATTAGTCAAATCAATTGAACTGTTTAAAAAAACAAGAGCTACATATCATTTTATATTTAATACATAAAACTATATGTCAAAGTATACAAACTTGCAAATATTTTAATTCCCATAGAATTAATATTATATTATATTTGCAATATAAATTACATTATATTAATATTACAATATAAAACTACTAATAGATGATTTGCCTTCATTAGGTATAATGCAGTATCACATTTATTCAAAAATTTCAATATATTTCATGTATTTCACTTAAAAATAACCTGATGGATTATTTGAATTTTTAGATCTCAATCCATTCTGATTACATGATATTGTCCTATGGCTATTTTTTCAATTTGTCTTTAAGTTCCCTATTTACAGATGACTAATGATAAAACATGAGGTGACATAGCAAACTCTTAATCTCTAAGTAAAGATATTCTGATGTCTTACCATATATCTAAACAATACATCTACTTTATATCCAAATGCTGTTACTAAATTTAATTGGGAAATAAAATTCACTTTGACAGCTGTGGCTAATTATTTCATCTCACATAGTCTCTGTTTATATTGAATGACATCACTATTTGTAACTTTCCTTCTAGTTTAAAAGGCATTCTCCGAAAGAATTAAGGCAATTATTCTAATAATTCCAGACAGAAACATGTTACTAAGTAATGAACAAGAAAAAGTAAGCCTAAATTATTTATGGTCCAAGTCACTGACCAGATAAAATATAGCCATTGGATATGAGAAAAGTCCTACAATACCATTTCACTAGATGTGAAACAGTTCATCCAATAACAATAAATTTAGCTTGACAATCAAATTCCGTGCTTAGCAAACAAATTAAAACCAAAAGTTTTTATCTTAAATGTGTGTTTCAAGTTTTAGTTAATTCATATCCAGTTGTTTAGCATTAAAGAAAATATCAGTAAAAAGTTATAGTCATTGAGTAGGAAATGAAATAGAAACATCTAATATAGTTGCCCAGCACCCAGTAAAATGCTGATATGATTTCCAACACTAAGTCAGGTAGACAGATCTACATGTTAACATTAAACAATTCAGCACTTTAGGAAATCTGTGAATATAAATATAGCTTCATAAATGTTTTAGTTGCATTATTAGCCTTATAGTTCACATCACCAGTTTGAATCTCTTACAGAAATTTTTTAGAAATATTATTAAAAATTTATTGTGTGTCTGTAAGCGAAGAGAATTCATGAAGTATCTAAGATATGACTAAAATGTCTAGAGTTGAATGCAATGTGTATCTTAGCCTTAATGTTGACTATATGGGAAGCCATATTAATTTTATCTATGTCATTGCTCATTATATAATTCTGAGACATGTATGTACTATTTTGGAAAATGTATGTTATTGTTGACAAAAATGTTACATGAATAGTATAGGGTCTTTTGGTAGAAACTATTTTTAAATGGATGATGTTTGTACACTTAGAGTTTGTCTAATAACTCTTGTATCTGTTTCATTTCCTTTCTCTCATGCTATTGTGTACTATGTGGAAAAAGCATTACAGATATTCTGTTATTAAATACATTTTTTAAATAAAATAACTGTGAAACATGCAGCATTGTGCCAACTGGAAAATGGGTAAATGCCTAATATTTCAAATACCATCCAATTCATTGTTTGCAATATATTCAAAAGTACTTATGAAGGAACTTTACCCTGGAATTTGTACAGAACCCCATTACATTGAAGAAACTGACCTAAATAATATGGCTTTATATAATTGACTTTCACCAATTATAATAGATTAACCAACAGATAACCCCATTTGCATAGCCTAATTATATAAATGGTTTGTATTCATTCATTATTAACCGAACTTCATTTGATTTTACATTGGTAAAATTTACTTATCTTCTCCTCCCTCTCAAATAAATGGTGCCTATAATACATTGGATAAAAACATAATTGATGGGGAAATAAATAAAAAATGGCAGTATCACTCAAGTGAGTCAAATGAGTCAAAATGATGACATTGTACTCAATCCCCCAATACACACACACACACACAACACACACACACACACACACACACACCACCAGCACCATACATTTAGCATAGCCAAATAACATTTCCACTTAGGTATGTGTATTCTGATCACATTTATAAACAATGATATTAAGTGATCACTCTGCTGAGTGGAAAAGTAGATCAGCATACAGCATCTTAATATATAAAAACCCTGGGTTGTAATAATTGAAGTTCGACCAACCTGAAGTCAGTCCTGCAGTCAGTGCTGGGTTGCTGTGGCCTAGAGGGTTGTGAATCAGGGCCAGAGAGGGGTCTGAAGAAAGAAGCAGGGACTGATCCATTGCCTCTGTGGAGGCTTTTGACCAGAACTTGCCTCTCTCTTTCTCTCTCAGTCTAGCCAGCAGCCACACTTCCATTTCTCTCCAGGCATCCACTGGGGCTGCTGATCAGCCTCCCTTTCTGATCAGGCCCCATTGATAGGCCCAAGACACTGACTGGCATAGAAAATGACCAATTAGAACCAAATCTGGGTGAAATGTGAGGAACCAATGGCTGCCTAGGAGGCAGAACTTTTGATGTTGACTGGCATAGAAACTGACCAATCAGAATCAAATCTGGGTCAACTGTGAGGAGCCAATGGCTGCTTAGGAGGTACAGCTTTTGATGCTGACTGGCATAGAAACTAATCAATCAGAACCAAATCTGAGTCAAGCTTTAACTGGTTTGGCTCAGTGGGTAGAGTGTCAGCCTGCAGACTGAAAGGTCCCAGGTTTGATTCCGGTCAAGGGCATGTACTTTGGTTGGGGGAACATCCCCAATAGGAGGTGTGCAGGAGGCAGCTGATCAATGTTTCTCTCCCATCGAAGTTTCTAACTCTCTATCCCTCTCTCTTCCTCTCTGTAAAAAAATCAATAAAATCCTATCTAATGCAAATTGACCATACCTCCACTACACTCACAAGCCATGGCCAATGGCCACACCCACCAGCCAATCAGAACGAGTATACAAATTAACCCAACCAAGATGACTATGGCCACAGAGAGAGCAGGAGAGACTTGGGTTGCCCCTGGCGATGGAGGAAACCAAGCTTTTTGCAAACCCTGGTGGGAGCTTAAGGCAACAAAGTTTCAATGGCTGTAGGAGCAGAAGGCTTGGCTCAGATCCAGGCTACAGTTT
The DNA here is from genome assembly GCA_004026805.1 of Lasiurus borealis. Lineage (NCBI taxonomy): Eukaryota > Metazoa > Chordata > Mammalia > Chiroptera > Vespertilionidae > Lasiurus > Lasiurus borealis. The sequence continues at coordinate 65,447 of PVJN01004749.1, forward strand.
CAACCGTAGAAGATAAATAAATCCCAGATACCAGGGCTTCTGATTGGGTCTCTGCGGGGCATGGCCGGCCTGCAAACCATTACAGGCCCCTCGCCCAGGCCACCCCACACCCAAGGGAACATCCATCCTGATCCAGGACACTCTTCAGGGCAAACAAGCTGGCCCCCACCCATGCACCAGGCCTCTATACTTTCTAATAAAAGAGTAATATGCAAATTGGCCATCACTCGAACACACAAGATGGCTGCTCCCATGTGGTCAAAAGATTTTGCCCCCATGTGGACACAAGATGGCCACCATAAGATGGCCAGGAGGGGAGGGCAGTTAGCAGGGATAAGGCCTGAAAGGGAAGGCAGTTGGGGGTGATCAGGCCTGCAGGGGAGGGCACTTAGGGGTGACCAGGCTGGCAGAGGAGGGAAGTTGGGGATGACCAGGCCCATAGCATAAGGCAGTTAGGGGCAAACAGGCTGGCAGGAGAGCAGTTAGGCATCAATCAGGCTGGCAGGGGTGTGTTTAGGGGGTGATCAGACTGACAGGCAAAAACAGTTATGGGTAATCAGGAAAGCAAGCAGGTGAGCAATTGGGAGCCAGCAGTCCTGGATTGTGAAAGAGATGTCTGCCCATTTAGAAGCAGTTAGGGGTAATCAGGAAGGCAGGCAGGTGAGCAGTTGGGAGCTACAGTCCCAGATTGTGAGAGGGATGTCCGACTGCCCATTTAGGCCCGGTGGGATCGGGCCTAAATGTGCAGTTGGACATCCCTCTAGGGGTCCCAGATTGGAGAGAGAGCAGGCTGGGCTGAAGGACACACCCCCTCTATGCATAAATTTCGTGCACTGGGTCTCTAGTATATTATAAAAAAATAAAAATAAATAAAAACAAATCTGGGTCAACTTTGAGGAGCCAATGGCTGCTTAGGAGGTGGAGCTTTTGATGCTGACTGGCATAAAAACTGATCAATCACAACCAAATTGGCTGGCAGAGGAGGGCATTGGGGGCAAAATCATGCTGGCAGGGGAGAGCCATTGGGGGTGAGATCAGGCCAAGCGAGGGAGGGCAGCTGGGGGCAAGATCAGGCCAGCAGGGGAGAGAAGTTGTGGGCAAACAGGCCTGCAGGGAAGGGCAGTTGGAGGCAAGATCAGGCTGGCAGGGGAAGACTGTTAGGGATGATAAGGCAGGTAGGCAGGAGAGCAGTTAGGAGACAGCAGTCCCAGATTTCAAGAATGATGTCCCCCAAGGGGTTCTCAATTGGAGACTGTGCAGGTTGGGGTGAGGGAATCCTCCCTCTGTGCTCGAATTTTACGCTCTGGGCCACTAGTGTAATATAAGAACAACCATGGCAAAAGTGTTCAGGACAGTAAAACACCAAAAGGTATGGTTTGCTTGAAGTTTCTATAGCTTTAACATCCCCCAAGCAACTCTGTAAAGGATTAAGTATCTTCTGTGCAATACATAGAATATATTAGTAAATACCCTATGTTAAAGATGGCATATTTTCTCTACATAATATAAATTATCAGATTACTAAAGCTTAAAGTAGAATAGATTATTACAATTAAAAAAAATAACTACCAACACAATTAAGACAGTTATTTAATCCCGTAATACACAAGGATAAATTGTGCCGTGTCTAGTACTTTAAATTTGAACAGAAAACGTAGAGACTATCCATTGATCTTATATAATAAAAGGGTAATATGCAAATAGACCAAATGGCAGGACAACCAATCAAAGCATAATATGCTAATGATATGCTAAGGTTGCTCAACAGCTCACTATGACATACACTGACCACCAGAGGGCAGACAGTCAACTGGTTGACCAGTTTCTATGACATGCACTGACCACCAGAGGGCAGATACTTCTACTGCTAAATTAGCTTGCTCCTGGAGTCCTGCGATCAGGACTGAGATGGGCTGGACACATCCTGGAGCCCTTCCTCGGTTCCTTTCTGGCCCGATCCCACAGGCCACTCCCCTTGGGGGGGGGGCGCAAGATGCATGGCTTATGGCTGGCGAGCACTGCTGTGGCAACACAAGCCTCTCCCCATCAGGACTGGGTGTGAACCCACAGCAGGCACAATGTGGCTGGATGAATGCAAGCAGCAGGTGGGAGCTGCAGGTGACAATGGACTTCGGGTTTTGGCCTGATCCCTGCAGGCCACCCAGAGGGACCCCACTCATGCACGAATTTGTGCAACAGGCCTCTAATATAAGAATAACTTGTCCTAGCTGGTTTGGCTCAGTGGCTAGAGCATTGACCTGCAGACTGAAGGGTCCTGGGTTCAATTCTATCAAGGGCACATGCCTGGGTTGTGGGCTCAATCCCCAGTAGGGAGTTGCAGAGGCAACCAATCAATGTTTCTCTCTCATCATTGATGTTTCTATCTTTCTCTCCCTCTCCCTTCTTCTCTGAAATCAATAAAAATACAGTGGTACCCCAAGATACGAGTGCCCTAACATACGAGATTTTTGAGATACGAGCCATGGAGAGAGCAATTTTTGCTTTGAAATACGAGCAACATTTGAGATAGGAGTAATCGTGCAGATCGGCCAGCTGCACACGACCCACCAGTTTACAGCGACTTGAGTGTCTCATAGTTTCCCATGCCTCAAGATTACGGAACGAATTAAACTCACATCTCGAGTACCACTGTATATGTATAAAAGAGAATAATCAACTTTAAAATTGACAAATGGTAAATTTAAAAAGCAAACAAAAAATATTCCTGTTTTCATTTCACAATGTTTTCCTTCTACCAGTTAAATCATGGGTAATATTTTTCAAAGGGCACCATTATATTCATAATATATTTTATCAAGCAATATAACATTATTTCATTATTGAGTATTTATAGAAATGAAATGCATTTACTTTGTGATCCCTGAAAATGATGCCATTAAATTATCTGCATATTATAAAAATTTTGATTAGATTTAGTGATGGAAGTGCTCCTCCCCACATATTATTTCCAATGTTAAAATAAAATGGTGACACATTATTGTTCTATATGCTCTCATTCATGTCTAAATCAGGTCTGGTAAGAATATCTAAAATTACCTTCTTGCATGTTTTCTTCAAAGGTATAGTTTATTTTTTCTTAAAATATTAACAATATTATCACATTTAAAAATAAATTTGTGAACACAAAAAGGTGATGAGTAGTATTCTATTTCTGATCATTGCTTATATTACATATTGTCCTCCCCAGCTGTCTTCTTTTTGTTTTTTCAATCCTCACATGAGGCTATTTTTCCATGGATTTTTAGAGAGAGTGGAAGATAGAGGGAAAGAGAGAGAGAAATATCGAAGTGAGAGAAACACATTGATTGGTTGCCTCCTACACATGCCCTGACCAGGGCCCAGGCCAGGAAGGAGCCCGCAACCAAGGCACATGACCAGAATGGAAACCAGGAACCTCTGTCCATAGGCTCATGCACTATCTACTGAGCCAAACCAGGTAGGACCCAGCTGTCTTTATATTCATATTGTTAGGGTCAAAACGCTCGCCGCTCAAAGGAAGCCTCCAAGAGACGTTCTCATGCAAACAGCAAAGGGTTTATTCACCAAGCATGCTGGGGCTCACAACATACTCTGAAAGCAGAGCAGAGGCTGAGAGCCCCGAACCAAGTTACAGGGTATTTTTATACTAGTCTGGAAACAAAGACTTCTACCAGATCAGCACATTAGTGGTTTTTCCTGAGAACCCGGTGACCTTTACATAAGATTAACGGCACTCTGCATATTTCTAGTTACCATGGGGTTACAATAACAGAATGCGGCTGGTGGTTATCTCTGGGTTAGTTTCTGGAGACATCGGGACCATGTCTCCTGTTGCAATTTTGCTACAGGCTGTCTTGTTACACAAGATTATCAGCCTGCACCTGGGTCACAGCACCCTGGGAGTTTTCACTCTGTTCTCAACCCTGAGACTGCAATGACAGGATGTAACTGTGGGATATGATTTTAAGCTGAGCTGTGTTAACTCCGGCCCAATCCTGATTTTTGCAACCTTACAATATCATATCCTGTGTTGTTCCATAATCTCCATTTCTAAAGTCATAATTAGTTGCCATGGAAAAAAAATTACATTAAAATTATAATTTGAATAGTGTATCAAAAAGCAAATTAGACAAACAAAAAGTCATAGACACAGTATAGTGGCTACCAGAGGAAAGGAGGATGGGAAAGGTAGGAAAGGTAAAAGGTGTCAAGTAAATGGTGACAGAAGGTGATTTGACTTTGGTTAGTGGGCAAACAATGCAATATACAGATCATATATCCTAGAAATATAAAATTGAAACCTATATAAATTTATTAAAAATAACTAAAATACTAAAGAATAAAAGTTCTAACAAAAAAAATTGGCTCTCCTTTAGAATATAAACACACACACACACACATACATACATATATTCTGTAGAATGGGCACCACATTTCTTTCAACTCTGTTTTAAAGACTCCTTTCCCTCACATCCACACATACAATGATACACAAAGGTAGCACCTATTTAATATACATGTTATGGAGGAATATCACCTCTCCTGTTAATAAGGGTGGCTGAAAACTGATACAAATGAAAATGGTAATAGGTTATAGAAAAATATTTATATGAAATTTGTAGTTTTCTAGGAGTTCAAGAGATGGGAATCAAACACTGCGAGATATTACCAACTAATATTAAAGGGTGGGTGTCAGAGGAATGGTGGTGTGACAGCGCTCCTGATCCTGTCACCCTGAAATTTCAACAAGTTAACCAACTACAATTCCACAAAGAAATCCCTGCTCAACACAGTTTGAGACCCAAGAGACTAACACACTGAAACATCTAAAGATGGGCAACCTGGAATAAACTGGGAGACAAGAAGGGAGAAAAGCACAGATCCTGCAGCCGAGAGCTTGCAGCTAGGCTGGCTGGGAGTGGGGAAAAAACTGGCAGCAGCAAGCACTTTCTTGGGCCAGAAGAAATAGAGAGCTGTGGGAGGGGGGAGAAGCTTAGAGGGAAGGCAGTCCAGCAGGGCGAGCAGCAAAGGAGCAAACAGTGTCTGAGTTAGCTGATGCCTGACAGAGCAATGGGTTCTCCCATGCAGCTCTCCACTGTCACCTGGGTGGTGGTGTTTCAGACAAAGAAATCAGGAGTCTAGACCTCTGGGTCTCCCATAAGGGAGAGGTGTTTAGATTTCAGGGAAAGTGATCGGTGTGTTTCCCTCTCCTAGAACTATTCCGGGAAAGGAATAGCCCAGAATATTACTCTGCCTACAGCTGGGCAGAGATCCTCATAGGAAATCCAGTGGGTTCAGCCAGAAACCCGGAGTTTCTATCAGCTCTCCTTTGTGGGAAAAGCACTAGACAGATTCCCAGGATAGTGGATTGGATGGTCCCATCCCCAACCCACCCAGAGACAGATGCTCCCTGAAACTTTTCAAACTTGTAGGCTTGGCCCCTTTCACTATCTCCTTAGAAAATGTCAAGATGCAGTGTGGCAGGCAGGGATCCTGATGCTGGGGCAGACTGTATCACCTAGAGTGTGTGTGTGTGTGTGTGTGTATTTTAATTTTGCTGTGCTGAGGCTACTATGAGTGACTAGATCCTCCCCACCCCTCACCCCCATTTTTCCCAACCTAGTCTTTCTTTAGGCATCTAAAGTCTTTAGGCATCATTCTCTACATCAAAAGCCTCTGGTGAGTAGCTGCAAATGAAATCTGTGTTCTGGGATAACACACACACACACACACACACACACACACACACTATATATATATATATATATATATATATATATATATATATATATATATATATATATATACAAACTGAGGCTTTCTCTCTGACTGGCTCCTGGTCTACCAGCTCCAGACTCCACAGCAGCAAGCAGCCCTGCTGCCTTTCATGGATGGGTGTTAAGTAGGTCACTGATCTCAATGCTGGTACTCCAAGCTGTGGAGCCCACCCTGGGTTCTGGGCCTCTATCTTAAGTAAAAAAAAACCTCCATTAGTGATGCCTCCTCATTCTCAGATTGGTCAGCCCCTTTTGCAACCTCATCATTCCTACCACTCTCCAAATATTTTCTGTTGTTCCTTAATGTTCCTCTTCTTCAGCCTCACTTCAGTGAAGTTTACTTTAGTTTTATTTCCAATCTGACTCTGGGAGGAAGTGCAAGCAAGAAAGGTTTGCCTATTCAGCCACCATTTTCTGAGCCAAATGTAGTGATTTTTAAGGCTCAGTACACACTTATTTTCTTTTTCCCCCATTTTTATTAATGTATTACATGTGTACATATCTTCCCATTGCCTCCCCAACCCCACTTCCATTCATGTCCTCACCCCCCTCCAGTGTCTTGCGTCCATTGGTTATGCTTATATGCATGCATACAAGTCCTTCAGTTGATCTCTTATCTCCCCCATCTCTCCTAACCTTCTCACTGTAATTTGACAGTGTGTTTGATGCTTAACTGCAACCGTATCTATCTTTTTATTGATCAGTTTATAATGTTCTTTATTATCCATAAATGAGTGAGATCATGTGGTATTTTTTTCACTGACTAGCTATTTCACTTAGCATAATGTTCTCCAGTTCCATCAGGTTGCTGCAAATGTTAAGAATTCCTTCTTTTTTAAAGCAGCATAGTATTCCATTGTGTAGATGTAACATAGTTTTCTGACCCAATCATCTGTTGACGGGCACCTAGACTGTTTCCAAATCTTAGCTATTGTAAATTGTGCTTCTATGAACGTAGGGGTGCATATATCCTTTCCGATTGGTGTTTCTAGTTTCTTGGGATATACTCCTAGGAGTGGGATTACTGGGTCAAATGGGAGTGCCATTTTTACTTTTTGAGGAAACTCCATACTGTTCTCCACAATGGCTGCATCAGTGTGTATTCCCACCAGCAGTACACAAGGGTGGCATCCTCATGCTCACCAGCACTTGTCGTTTGTTAATTTGTTGATGTTAGCCATTTTGAAAGGTGTGACATGGTATCACATTGTCATTTTGATTTGCATCTCTCAGATAATTAGTGATTTTGAGAATATTTTCATGTGTCTCTTAGCCTTCCTTCTTTCTTCTTTCGAAAAGATTCTATTTAGGTTCATTGCCCACTTTTTTATTGGATCATTTATCTTCCTTTTATTAAGTTGTATAAGTTGCCTGTAGATGTTGCAAATTAAACCATTATTAGTGATAACATTTGCAAATATGTTCTCCCATACAGTGGGCTTTCTTGTTTTGTTGATGGTTTCTTTTCCTGTGCAAAAGCTTTTTATTTTGATGTAGTCCCATTTGTTTGTTTTCTCTTTAGCTTCCATTGCCCTAGGAGTAGTATCAGTGAAGAAGTTTCTTCCGCATATCTCTAATATTTTGCTGCCTGTGGATTCCTCTAGTATTTTAATGGTTTCCTGTCTTATGTTTAAGTCCTGTATCCATTTGAAGTTTATTTTTGTGTATGGTGTAAGTTGGTGGTCTAGTTTCGGTTTGTTTTGCATGTATCTGTCAAATTTTCCCAACACTATTTATTGAAGAGACTGTACTGACTCCATTGTCTATTCATGACTCATTTGTACAATATTAATTGAGCATAGTGGTTTGGGATGATATCTGGATTCTCTGTTCTATTCCATTGGTCTATATGTCTGTTCTTGTGCCAGTACCAGGCTGTTTTGAGAACAGTGCTTTTCTAATAAAGCTTCAAATTTGGTACTGAGATCCCACCTACTTTGTTCTTCTTTCTCAGGATTGCTGCAGCTATTTGGGGTCTTTTTTTTTATTCCAGATGAATTTTTGGAGACTTCTTTCTAGGTCTGTGAAATATGTCATTACTATTTTAATGGGGAGTGCATTGAATCTATAGATTGCTTTGGTAGTATGGGCATTTTGATGATGTTGATTCTACCAATCCATGAACACGGTATGTTCCTCCATCTGTTTACATCTTCCTCTATCTCTTTTTTCAGTGTCCCATAGTTTTTCACATATAGGTTTTTTACCTCCTTAGTTAAATTTATTCCTAGGTATCTTAATTTTTTTGGTGCGATGGTAAATGGGATTGCTTTTTTAGTCTCTCTTTCTGTAAGTTCACTATTAATGTATAGAAAAAGTCATAGATTTCTTGCATTAATATTGTATCCTGCTACATTGCCGAATTTATTTATTAACTTGATTAGTTTTTTGATGGAATCTTTCAGATTTTTTATGTATAATGTCATGTCATCTGCAAATAATGACAGCTTTACTTCTTTTCCAATTTGGATGCCTTTTATTTCCTCTTCTTGTCGAATTGTAATGGCTAATTCTTTTAGTGCTATGTCGAACAGGAGTTGTGAGAGTGGGCATCCCTTTCTTGTTCCTGTTTTTAAGGAAAATGGTTTTAGTTTTTGCCCATTGAGTATGATGTTAGCTGTGAGTTTATCATATATGGCTTTTATTATGTTGAGGTATGATTCTTCTATTCCTATCTTGTTTACAGTTTTTATTAAGAAAGTGGGTTGATGCAGAAAAGCATTTGACAAAATCCAATCCACTTTCTTGATCACAGTGTATGATCTTTCTGATGTACTTCTGGATCCTATTTAGTAGAATTTTGTTGAGGATTTTGGCATCTATGTTCATGAGGGATATTGGCCTGTAATTCTCTTTCATTGTGTTGTTTTCATCTGGTTTTGGTATTAGGATGATGCTGGCTTCATAGAATGAGTTTGGAAGTGTTCCCTCCTCTTGAATTTTTTGGGATAGTCTGAGGAGGATGGGTTTTAATTCTTCCTTGAATGTTTGATAACTCCCCTGTGAAGCCCACTGGCCCTGGGCTTTAGTTTGCTAGTAGCTTTTTGATGACTGCTTCAATTTCCTCCATAGTTATTGACCTATTGATATGTTTAGATTTTTCCTAATTGAGTTTTGGAAAGTAACATTTTTCTCAGAATATATCCATTTCTTCTAGGTTGTCTAGTTTGTTGGAATAGCATTGTTCATAGTATTTTTGACAATCCTTTGTCTTTCAGTGGGGTCTGTTGTTATTTCATCTCTTTCATTTCTGATTTTCTTTATTTGGATCCTCTCTCTTTGCTTCTTGGTGAGCCTAACTAGAGGTTCATCATTCTTGTTTATCCTTTCAAATAAACAGCTCTTGGTTTTGTTGAATTTTGTACTGTTTCTTTTGTCTTTATGTCATTGATCTCAACTCTCTATTTATAACATCCTTCCTTCTGCTTACACTGGTCTTCTCTTATTGCTTTCTTTCTAACTCATTGACTTGTAGGGTTAGGTAATTTATTACCATTGTTTCTTGTTTTTTGAAATAGGCTTGTAGAGCTACGAACTTATTTCTCAAGACTGCTTCACTATATTCCATAGATTTTGGATTGTTGTATTTTCATTGTCATTTGTTGCCATGTTTTTTGTTTCTTCTTTGATCTCTCTGGTTACCCAGTCATTGTTTAATGGCATGCTATTTAGTCTTCATGTGTTCGATCTTTTTGGATTGTTTTTATTGTAGTTGATTTTCAGTTTTATGCCATTGTGATCTGACAAATTGCTTGATATGATATCCATATTCTTGAATTTGAAGAGACTTTGCCTATGACCCAACATATGGTCTATCTTTGAAAATGACCCATATGTACTTGAAAAGAATGTATATTCTGTGGCTTTGGGGTGAAATGTTCTGAAGATGTCAATTAATTCCATCTGGTTTAGTGAATCATTTAGGATATTGCTTTTCTGATTTTATATTTAGAGCATTTGTCCAATGGTGATAGTTGGGTATTAAATTCCCCTACTATGATTGTATTGCTCTCGAGATCTCCCTTGATATCCTCCAGGAGATTTTTTTCTTAATGTATTTGGGTGCTCCTGTATTGGGTGCATATATGATTGCCAGAGTTATTTCTTCTTGTTGAGTTGCTCCCTTTAGTGTTATGAAGTGGCCTTCCTTATCTCTTGTTATGCCCTTTACTTTGAGATATAATTGGTCAGATATAAGTATTGGTACACCAGCTTTTTTTCATTTCCATTCACCTGAAAAACCTTTTTTCCATCCCTTCACCCTCAGTCTGTGCACACCTTTTTTCTGAGGTGGGTTTCTTATAGATAGCAGATATATTGGTCATTTTTTCTTATCCAATCTGTTACCCTTAGTCTTTTGATGGGGGCATTTAATTCATTTACATTTAACATTATTATTGGTAGGTAGTTATATATCACCATATTTATTCTTTACCCCTGTGTTTCTTCTTAGTTTCCTATTTCCTTTTTTTTTCTTTTTTTACAGCAGACCCTTTAGCATTTCTTGCATTGCTGGTTTGGTGGTAATAAATTCCCTTAGTCCTTTTTTCTCTGTGAAGCTCCTGATTTCACCATCAATTTTGATTGATAGCCTTGCTGGGTACAGTATTCTTGGATTCAGACCCTTCCTTTGCATGACTTTGTATATTTCATTTTAATTTAAAATTTTAGCACAAAAATTAAAGGTTCATTGCATGTTAAGCAATTTTACCATGAGATGAACTACCAATAGAAATGTTAGTTAATACTTTATAAATAGCTTTTTGTCCAGAACACTTAAATTTTCTTGAATATTCACTTATTTCAATTAGCCAATTTAAATTAATCTGAAAAGTTGATTACTATTTTATTGTGAAATTTAATACTCTACCAACAATCCTAGTTTACCCTGTAAATATTAGTGGAAAAGATTATTTGCATTATTGAGTAGGCCCTGAGCAATACTGGTGCTAGGCTGGATTGACATATAGGGCAGTTGCTGTTGGCTAAGTCTGTCTGTTACCTGGGTCCTGATCTGAGCTGGGCCAAGGCTCTGTCTGTTACCTGGGTTCTAATCTGTGCTGAGCGTAGGAAGCGAGATGACCTTCCTCTAAGGAGGAAGGTGACCTTCCTCAGAAGGAGTAAAAGTTCAGACCCCTGCAAGATTGGAGGGGTGTGAGTGTCTGTGCCCTACCTCTATTGACCCCCAAGTTCTCTCCTTATGACCCCTCTGTGACTGTGCCTATCTTAGGTTGTCCCTTCCCTGAGGAATCTTACCCAACTCTGGCTAACCAATCATCCTCCAGGGCCAAGCAGGGTATTGAGAGGTTCAGTTCTGTCTCCATGGTAGCCTATGCCCCCGTGGCCTCCACACCCAGCCCTTGCCTTGGTGATCCCCTTGCCTGCTGGTGGGGCCCCAGCACTGATCACTTATGTCGGGGAATTCAGGTTCCTTCTCTAGGGAGGGCGTAGCTCACACGAATTGGCGAGAGACGGATCCATTATACCAGCCACCTTGAGGCTTCAACCTCAGCGTGAATAGAGAGCTCAGGCTACAGCTGAGGGCCCTTGGGTTGTGAGAAGAGGGTCCCTCTTGGCAAAAGAGGAAAGAGGGCCAGTATAGAATGGTCAAGTGCCTTTCCAGTGCCTCAATTCCTTTCATGTCCTCTTTTTAAATGTTGCTAAAAATTGAAAGAATTAGTTTGTACGTGTGTTTGGGATAGTTGTACAATATGCTATTATGAAATATCAAAAATTAAATGATATTGTAGGATAATATCATGTAAGGATATTATTTGATCTAGGGCATGACAATTCAATTTCAAATGGCCTGTAAATTTCTTTTTGTAATTTTGTATAAACTTTTTCAAGGAGGCAAAAACACAGATTACTTACCTTAGCTCAAGAGGCCAAATATATTGACTTTCAATTATGATCCTTATGACATTTAAAGGAAACTTCTCTTTGTTTTCTTCCAAAATTATTTTCATGCTATAGAGTTTCATTTAAAAATCTTTGTCTCATGAAGTAATTTCTCTTAAGGTTATGGTCACCACTGTATGGATTCTCTCTCATGCCCCATTTTCCCTGTTTTCTGTGCCCAATGATTACGTTCATACACATGTATGAAGGTCCCTCTGTTGATCACTCTCCCTTATTCCCATCAACACCCACCTTCCCCGAGATTTGATGTTTTGATCGACATTTCTCCTTCTCTGGATCTGATCTTGATCATAAGTCTATGTCATTCATTATATTCTACAGATGAGTGAGATCATGTGATATTTGTCTTTCTCTGCCTGGCTTATTTCACTAACCATAATGCTTTCCATCTCCCTCCATGTTGTTGCAAATGGTATGAGCTCCTTCTTTTTAGCGCAGCATAGTATTCCATTGTGTAGATGTACCACAGCTTTTTAATCCAATCATCTGCTGATGGGCACTTGGGCTGTTTCCAAATCTTCGCTATTGCGAATGGTGCTGCTATGCACATAGGGGTGCATATATCCTTTCTGATTGGAGTTTCTAGTTTCTTGGGGTATATTCATAGAAGTGAAATCACTGAGTCAAATGGGAGTGCCATTTTTAGTTTTTTGAGGAAACTCCATACTGTTCTCCACAGTGGCTGCACCAGTCTGCATTCCCACCAGCATTGCACGAGGGTTTCTTTTTCTCTGCATCCATGCCAACATTTGTCATTTGTTGATTTGTTGATAATAGCCATTCTGACAGGTGTGAGATGGTACCACATTGTTGTTTTGATTTGCATCTCTCTGATCATTAGTGACTTTGAGCAGCTTTTCATATGTCTCTTGGCCTTCCGTCTGTCTTTCGAGAAGTGCCTATTTAGATCAGTTGCCCATTTTTTGCTTGGGTTGTTTATCTTCTTTTTGTGAAATTTTATGAGTTCTCTGTAAATGTTGGAGATTAAATCCTTATCATTGATATCATTGGCAAATATGTTCTCCCATGCAGTGGGCTTTTTTGTTGTATTGTTGATGGTTTCCTTTGATGTGCAAAAGTTTTTATTTTGAAGTAGTCCCATTTGTTTATTTTTTCTTTAGTTTCCATTGCTTGAGGAGCTGTGCTGGTGAAGAAGTTCCTTCTGCATATGTTAGAGATTTTGCTGCCTGTGGATTCCTCTAGTATTTTTATGATTTCCCATCTTATGTTTAAGTTATTTCTCCATTTTGAGTTTATTTTTGTGGATGGTGTAAGTTGATGGACTAGTTTCATTTTTTTTTTTGCATGTATCTGTCCAATTTTCCCAACACCATTTGTTGAAGAGACTGTCTTGACTCCATTTTATATTTGTGCCTCCTTTGTCAAATATTAATTGAGTATAGTGGTTTGGGTCGATTTCTGGGTTCTCTATCCTATTCCATTGATCTATGTGTCTGTTTTTGTGCCAGTACCAGGCAGTTTTGAGAACAGTGGCTTTGTAATACAATTTGAAACCTGCATTGAGATCTCACCTACTTTGTTCTTCTTTCTAAGGATTGCTGCAGCTATTTCAGGTCTTATTTTATCCCAGATGAACTTTTGTAAAGTTTGTTCTAGGTCTGTGACATATGCCTTTGGTATTTTCATGGGGATTGCATTGAATTTATAAATTGCTTTGGGTACAATGAACATTTTGATTATATTGATTCTCCCAATCGATGAACATGGTATGTTCTTTCATGTGTTTATGTCTTCTTCTATCTCTTTTTTTAGTGTTGTGTTGTTTTCTGTGTATAGCTCTTTTACCTCCTTAATTAAGTTTATTCCTAGGTATCTTATTTTTTTTGGTCTGATGGTAAGTGGGATTGCTGTTTTAGTCTCTCTTTCTGTAAGTTCATTATTGGTATATAGAAATGCCAACGATTTTTTGGTGTTAATTTTGTATCCTCTACATTGCTGAATTCATTTATTAAGTCTAATAATTTTTCGATGTAGTCTTAAGGGTTTTCTATGTACAGTATGATGTCATCTGCAAATAAGGACAGTTTTATTTCTTCTTTTTCTATTTGAATGCCTTTTATTTCTTTTTCTTTTCTGATAGCAATGGCTAATACTTCCAGCACTATGTTAAAGAGGAGTGATGAGAGTGGGCATTCTTGTCTTGTTCCTGTTTTTAGGGGAAATGGTTTTAGTTTTTGCCCATTGAGTATGATGTTGGCTGTGGCTTTATCAGATATGGCTTTTATTATGTTGAGATATGATACTTCTATTCTCACCTTGCTGAGAGTTTTTATTAAGAAATGGTGTTGGATTTTGTCAAATGCTTTTTATGCATCAATTTATATGACTATTTGATTTTTATCTCTCAATTTGTTTATGTAATGTATCATGTTTATTGATTTGCGGATATTGTACTATCCTTGCATCCCTGGGATAAATCCTACTTGGTCATGGTGTATGATCTTTCTGATGTACTGCTGGATTTGTTTTGTTAGAATTTTGTTGAGGATTTTGGCATCTATGTTCATGAGGGATATTGGTCTGTAATTCTCTTTCATTGTGTTATCTTTATTGGGTTTTGGTATTAGGGTGATGCTGGCTTCATAGAAGGAGTTTGGAGGTGTTTCTTCCTCTTGAATTTTCTGAAATAGTCTGAGAAGAATGGGTTTTAGTTCTTCCTTGAATGTTTGGTTAAATTCCCCTGTGAAGCCGTCTGGCCCTGGGCTTTTGTTTGCTGGAAGCTAGTTGATAACTACTTCAATTTCTTCCATAGTTATGAGTGTGTTGAGATTTTTAGAATCTTCCTGTGTTAGTTTTGGAACATTGTGTTTTTCTAGGAATCTGTCCATTTCCTCTAGGTTGTGAAATTTGTTAGAATAGTGTCGTTCGTAATATTTTTTAACAGTCCTTTGTATTTCTGTGGGGTCTGTTGTTATTTCCCCTCTCTCATTTCTGATTTTGTTTATTCGGGTCCTCTCTCTTTGCTTATTGGTGAGCCTGGCTATATGTCCATCAATCTTGCTTATTCTTTCGAAGAACCAGCTCTTTGTTTTGTTGATTTTTTTGTATCATTTTTTTTTTTTTGGTCTCTATGTCATTCATTTCTGCTCTGATCTTTATTATTTCCTTCCTTCTGCTCATAGTGGGTTTCTCTTGTTGCTCTCTTTCTAGTTATTTGAGATTTTGAGTTAGTTGATTCATTACTATTTATTCCTTTTTTTTTTTTTTGAGGTAGGCCTGTAGAGCTATAAACTTTACTCTCTGCACTGCTTTCACTGTGTCCCATAGCATTTGAATTATTGTGTTTTTATTGTTGTTAGTCTCCAGAATATATTTAATTTCTTCTTTGATCTCATTTATAACCCAATCATTGTTTAGCAACATGCTATTCAACTTCCAAGTGTTTGAATTTTTGTAATGTTTTTACTGTAGATTATTTCTAATCTTATGCTATTGTAGTCTGAGAAAACGCTTGATATGATTTCAATCTTTTTTAATTTGGGGAGACTTTGATTGTAACCCACTATGTGGTCTATTTTTGATAATTTCTCATGTGTACTAGAGAAGAATGTATATTCTGTAGCTTTAGGGTGAAATGCTCTGAAGATATCAATTAGGTCCATCTGATCTAATGAGTTATTTAGAATTGCTGTTTCTTTGCTGATTTTTTGTCTAGAGGATTTGTCCAGAGATGTCAGTGGGGTATTAAAATCCCTTACTATGATTGTATTGTTGTCGACCTCTCTCTCTCTTGATATTCTCCAGGAGTTTTTTTTTTTTTATGTATTTAGCGGCTCCTGTATTAGGTACACATATGTTTACCAGAGTTATATCTTCTTGACGAATCCTCCTCTTAGTATTATGTGTTGGCCTTCCTTATTTATTATTATAGCCTTTACTTTGAGGCCTATTATATGAGAAATAAGTATTGCCACCCCAGCTTTTTTCTCATTTCTATTTGCCTGAAAAATCTTTTTCCATCCCTTCACTCTCAGTCCATGTGAATCCTTTTCTCTGAGGTGGGTCTCCTGTAGACAACAAATGTATGGTTCCTCTTTTCTTAACCATTCAGCTACCCTATGTCTTTTGATTGGTGCATTTAACTCATTTATGTTCAATGATATTATTGACAAGTTCATGTTTGCTATCATATTTTTCCTTAGTGTTTGTGTGTTTTGTTTTGTTTTATATATTTTTTTTGTTTTTTGTTTTTTTGCCTTTCTCATTCTTTTTACAGCAGTCCCTCTAACATTTCTTACATTGTTGGCTTGGTAGTGTTAAACTCTCTTAGTTCTTTCTTGTCTGTAAAGCTCCTGATTCCACCTTCAATTTTGAATGATAGCCTTGCTAGCTATAGTACTCTTGGGTTCAGAGCCTGGTTTTGCATCACGTTATATATTTCATTCCATCCCCTTCTGGCCTGGTATGTTTCTGTTGATAAATCAGTTGATATTCTAATTTGAGATCCCTTGTAGGTAACTTTCTGTCTCTCTCTTGCAGCCTTTAAGATTCTTACTTTGTCCTTAGTGTTTGCCAATTTAATTATGATGTGTCTTGGTGTCGATTTTTTGGAGTTCAGCTTGTTTGAGACTCTGTGTACTTCTTGGACTGTCATATTTTTTCCTTGCCAATATCAGGGAAATTTTCTGTCATTATTTCTTCAAGTAGGTTTTCTATTCCTTGCTTTACTTCCATTCCTTCTGGTATCCCAATTCAGCGTATGTTGTTTCATTTTGTGTTGTTCCAAAGCTCCCTTCAGCTCTCTTCTTGTATTTTTAAGCCTTCTTTATAGTTGATGCTCTGTTTGTCTGCTTTTTCCTACCTTTTCTTCTAATTCGCTGATGCAGTCCTCAGCCTTTTCTAGTCTACTGTTTAGGCCTTCCATTGTGTTCCTTATTGCAGCTATGTCTTTCTTCATCTCCTCTTGGTTTATTTTCTTGTTGATGACATTCTCATTCAGCTCCTTATAGTTTTCATTTAGTTTTGTGATATTGTCATTGAGTTGTGTGTAGTTGTCTTCCATCCATTTAAACATCCCTAAAATCATTACTCTGAATTCTTTCTCTGAAAGGCTGCTCACTTCAATTTCATCTAACTCCCTTTCTGGTTATTCATCTTCTTCTTTCCTTTGGAGATTGCTTTTTTGTCTTCCCATGTTTTCCTGTAATGTTTTAATTGTAGATCCAATTGCTTTCCTACCCAAGGTTGTTTTTTTTTTTGGGGGGGGGGCAGGGGTGGTGCTACTGGTGTATTCTCTCAGTTCTCCTGTGTTTGTTAATTTATTGTAGTTCCCTAGTTGGGCTATTTGGGTTCTCTTGATGTAGATCGGCGAGCTTGAGCTGCACAACTGTGGTGTCTAGAAGTTGACAGCCGTGGAGAGGAGTGTCCCTATTTTTGCTGTTTTGCACCCTTAATTGAGATCACGCGTGCCCAGCGGGGATACACAGTGGCACCAAGGACCTGTTTGTCAGTGTGATATGTTACAGGGACCTACACCTTGATGAGATGTGGCTGTTGTGTCTAGAGTTAAAATATCACACCCCCGGGGGCTCCCAGTGGCTCCCAGGCGCTGTTTAGGGGGTGGACTACCAGAAACAAGCTGATGAAAACCCGTGTTGGGTGGTGGCCTCTAGGGCACACCACAAACGCCAGTGATCAGGGAGCTCCACAAACCACATAGGAGGGCACGCCACAGACAGAGCGACCAGAACACACAAACACAGGGTCTAGGGCACCACTGATGGGGCAACCCTGACATGCAAACACAGGACTAGGGTGCCTCGCAAACTGGGGGGAAAAGCGCGCTGCAGATTGGGCAGAAATGCATTGACATGGGAGTTCTGCAGACGGGGACTATTGTGTAGCAGCAGCTGAAACCATGGTGCAGCCAAAACTGTGGTGCAAGCACACGGTGAGCATACACTCGGTGACCATTGCACACTCGGTGACCTGGGAGAGAGCAAGCCCATATCTGTGTGTGGCTGCTGCCACAGCTGCGCCGATGTTTCTGGGGAGGGGGAGGTTGCACTCACCGCTTTGGAGGGGAAGGTCACAAGGTCCGTGGGAATGCAGAGTCCATGGGTCTGCAGGACTCTGCCTGGAGTGGCTGTTGGGTCGCAGGGTAGTTCCTAGGCCTGTCTGGCTGGCAGTGTTGATGAGTTCCCAAAGAAAGGCTGTTTTTCCCTTCAAGATGGCGTGGATTCCGTGCCCGATTCCCACAGTCCGGGGAGTGAAAGCCGTGATGGCAGTCTCTTCTTGTCCAAGAGCGCCTGGACTGCCAGCCCCCACAGCTCCCGCGATATTCAACTGTCCCTCACTCAATCACACACCCATACACTCTCCTTTTTTTAAATATATATATATATATATATATTAATTGATTTTTTACAGAGAGGAATGGATAGAGATAGAAAGTCAGAAACATCAATGAGAGAGAGACATCGATTAGCTGCCTCCTGCATGCCCCACAGTGGAGATGTGCCCACAAACAAGGTACATGCCCCTGACCAGAATCTAATCTGGGACCCTTCAGTCCACAAGCCAACGCTCTATCCACTGAACCAAACCAGTCTTGGCCATACACTCTCCTTTTGTCCCTTCACTCACTTCCTCTCCCTCACCTCTGTCCTGCCAGCCGCCATCATCTGCAACTCCCCCAACAACTAGAAATTAAACATACACTGACTGAAATTAAAAATAACATACAGAGATCCAAAAGCAGACTAGAGAATCACAAGAATTACATAAAAGATTTGAAATACAAAGAAGCAAAAAACACCCAAAAGCAAAAGGAAAAAAGAATCCAAAAATATGAAGATAGTGTAAGGATCCTCTGGGAAAACTTCAAGTGTATCAACATCCGAATTGTAGGGGTGACAGAAAAAGAGAGAAAGCAAGACACTGAAAATCTATTTGTAGAAATAATGACTGAAAACTTTCCTCCACCTGGTGAAGGAAATGGACTTAGAAGTTCAGAACATGCACAGAACCTCAAACAAAAGGAATCCCAAGAGGATCACACCAAGACACATCATAATTAAAATACCAAGAGAAAAACACAAAGAAAGAATATTAAAAGCAGCATGAGAAAATAGTTATCTACAAGGGAGCACCCATACGACTGTCAGGTAGTCTCTCAACAGAAACTATGCAGGCCAGACGGGAGTGTAAAGAAATATTCAAAGTGACGAATAGCAAGAACCTACAACCAATATTACTCTACCCAGCAAAACTTTCATTCAGAATTGAAGGTCAGATAAAGAGCTTCACAGATAAGAAAAAGCTACAGGAGTTCATCACCACCAAACTAGTATTATATGAAATGCTGGAAGGTACTCTTTAAGAAGAGGAAGAAGAGGAAAATGGTAAAAATAAAAATTATGAACAACAAATACATATCTACCAACAAGTGAATCTAAAAATGAAGTGAATAAAAAATCTGATGATCAGAATAAACTGGTGAGTATAATTGAATCAGGAGCACAGAATGGGAGTGAACTGACAATTCTCAGGGGAAAGGAGGGAGGGAGGTGGGGGAAGAAACAGGACAAACGTGATATACCTATGGATGAGGACAATGAGGGGGGAGGTAAGGGAAAAGGGTGTGGTGGGAACTGGGTGGAGGCGAGTTATAGAGGGATCAAATAGGAAAAACTGTAATAATCTGAACAATAAAGATTTATTAAATAAAAAATAGTCTAGGTACAGACAGCTTCAGAGGGGAGTTTTTCCAAACATTAAATGAAGAACTAATATCTATACTCCCAAACTATTTCAGAAAATTCAAGAGAAAGGAACAATTCCAAACTGTTTGAAAAGAATGATAGATAAGAGATCAATCAAAGGACTTGTATGCATGCATATAAGCATAACCAATGAACATAGACACTGGGGGGGTTGGGGTATGCCTGGGAGGGAGGGGGGGCATGGGGAGACATGTATAAAAATTAATAAAAAAATAAAAAATAAAAAAAGAATGAGAATTATAGGCCAATATCCTCGAAAAATATAGATGCTAAAATCCTCAACAACATATTAACAAATCAGATACAGAAATATATTAAAAAGATCATACAATATTATGAGTGAGATTTATTCCAGAGATGCCAGGCTGGTACAATATTCACAAATAAATAAATGTGATACAACACATAAACAAATTGAAAGATACAAATCACATGTTCATATCAATAATTGCAGAAAAAGCATTTGACAAAGTCCAACACCCATATTTGATAAAAACTGTCAGTAAAGTTGGAATAGAGGGAACATATCACAACATGATAAAGGCCATATATGACAAACCTACAGCCAATATCATACTCAATGGGCAAAAACTAAAACCATTTTCCCAAATAACAGTAGCAATACAGAGATGCCCACTTTCACCACTACTGTTCAACATAGTACTGGAAATGATAGCCATAGCAATCAGACAAGAAGAAAAAATAAAAGGCATCCAAATTGGAAAAGAAGACCCAAAGACGCCATAAAAAAACTACTAGATTTAATAATTGAATTTGGCAATGTAGCAACATACAAAATTAATGCCCAGAAATCTATGGCTTGGTTATACACCAATAATGAATTCACAGAAAGAGAAATTGAAAAAACAATCCCATTTACCATTGCACCAAAAAAATTAAGATACCTAGGAATAAATTTACTAAAGAGGTAAAAGACTTGTACTCAGAAAACTATATGATGTTGAAAAAAGAGATAGATGAAGACAAACAAATGGAAGAATGTACTGTGTACATGAATTGGAATAATCAACATCATTAAAATGGCCATACTACCCAAAGCAATCTATAGATTCAATGCAATCCCCATTCAGATACCAATAAAATATTTTATAAACCTAGAACAAACTCTCCAAAAATTCATCCTATCTAATAAAAGAGTAATATGCAAATTGACCATCACACCAAGACACAAGATGGCTGCCCCCATGTGTTCAAAGATGGCTTCTCCCATGTGGACATAAGATGGCCTGCAGAGGAGGGCAGTTGTTGGAAGTTAGGGGTGACCAGACCAGCAGAGGAGGGCAGTTGGGAGAGACCAGGCCAGCAAGGGAGGGCAATTGGGGGGGGGGACCCAGGCCCACATGGGAGAGCATTTGGGGAGAACCAGGCCTGCAGGGGAGGGCATTTGGGGGATATATCTGCAGGGGAGGGCAGTTGTGGACAATCAGGCCAGCAGAGGAAGCCAGTTGGGGGAAACCAGGCCAGCAGGGGAGAGCAGTCGGGAGGAACCAGGCTAGCAGGGAGGGCAGTTGGGGGGTGACAAGGCCTGCAGTGGAGGACATTTGGGTGGGACCCAGGCCTGCAGGGGAGGGCAGTTGGGGGGGACCACACCTGCAGGGGATTGCAGTTGGGAGCCAGCAGTCCTAGATTATGAGAGGGATGTCCCAGATTGGAGTGGCTGCAGGCTGGGATGAGGAACACTCTCCCTACCATGCACAAATTGTGTGCACCAGGCATCTAGTATTTAATTTAAAAAATACCCCAAATATGCTGCAGTAATCCTGAGAAAGAAGAACAAAGTTGGAGGGATCATAATACCAGGAATCAAGCTGTATTACAAAGCTACTGTTCTCAAAATTGTGTGGTACTGGCTCAAGAAGAGAAATATAGATAAATGGAACCAAAGAACCCAGAAATCAACCCAAGCAATTATTCTCAATTAATATTTGACAAAGGAGGCAAGAGCATACAATGGAGTCAAGATAGTCTTTTCAATATATGGTCTTCATAAAATTGGACAGATACATGCAAAAAAAATGAAATTAGATCATCCAACTTACACTATACACAAAAATAAACTCAAAATGGATAAAGGACTTAAACTTAAGGCAGAAAACATTAAAAATCTTAGAAGAATCTATAGGCAGCAAAATTGCAGACATATGTTGCAGCAATATCTTTTCTGATACAACTCCTGGGGCAATGGAAACTAAAGACAAAATAAACAAATGGTACTACATCAAAATAAAATCTGCTGCACAGCAAAAGAAAATATCAACAAAACAACAAGAAAGCCTACTGCATGGGAGAACATGCGTGCCAATGTTATCTCTGATAAGTGTTAATCTCCAAAATTTACAAGGAACTCTTACTACTTAACAAAAGGAAGATAAACAACCCAATCAAAAAATGGGCAACTGACCTAAATAAACAGTTTTCTAAAGAGAACATATAGAAAGCCAAGAGATATATTAAAAAATGCTCAAAGTTGCTAATCATCCCAGAGATGCAAATCAAAACAGCAATGAGATATCATCTCACACCTAACAGAATGGCTA